>LOJH01049310.1:0-10862 GCA_001685095.1 Ellobius talpinus
GACCCTGTGGTGATACACAGATTACTAGATATGGGTTAATTAAGATGTGAGAGTTAGCCAAGAAGAGGCTAGATATAATGGGCCTGGCAGTACTTAAATGAATACGATTTGTATGTTATTAATTCGGGGTATAAGCTAGCCGTGCGGGAGCTGGGCGGGATGAAAAGTAGGCCTGCTCCCCTCATCACTACACTGTTCTTCCAATTGGTGTGGGCTGTGCCAGTTCCACCTGTTCTTCCAATTGGTGTGGGTGGTATCTGTGCCTATAGGGGCTGCTGATCAGCTGCTGGGCACTGTTCTTCCAACTAGTGTGGGTAAGTACTTGTACCTATAGGGTCTGCTGATGTTGTGGGAGAGGGATGTTCATGGGGAAGGATGCTGGGATAGGTGGATTTGGGTGATGGAGCGGGTCTTGTGGGAACAGAGTCCAATGGGTGGCCGCGGTGGTGGTGCAGCCTGTCTGCGGGTCTTTCAACTGCTGGGGACTGCACCAGAGCAGTGGAGTTCCACCAGAGTTGAGGGCAGGGTTCAGCTGCCTTTCTGGAGCTGAGATGGGAGGGAGAGGGAGGGGCAAGGGATGCACCCTGTTCTTCCAACCAGTATGTGTGGCGCTTGTGCCTATAGCACGCCCTGCTTCTTCTATGTGTTTTAGGGATTGAATTCAGGCCCTCACAAACCTCACCAGCTGTCCAAGTTTGCATCTCTGTTACTGTGATAAAACACCGAGCAAAAGCAACTTGGGTATAAAACAGTTTATTTGGCTTCTAGGAAAGCTGAGGTAGGAGCTCAGGGCAGGGACTGAAACAGAGAACATGGTTACTGGCTTGCTTCCCATGGCTTGCTCAGCCCACTGGCCTTCATTTCTTTTTTCAAATGATTTTTTTAAAAAAAAAAGCTTTAATTTTGTTTTTATTTTATGTTTATGGCTGTTTTGCCTTTATGTTTGTCTGTGTATCACTTCAGTGTCTGGTGCCAGAAGAGGCCAGAAGAGGGCATCAGATCCCCTGGAACTAGATGTAACTAGCTGTGGGCCATCAGGGAGATGATGGGGATTGAACTCCAGTCCTCTGGCAAAGCAGCCAGTGCTTGCGCTCAGTCAGCCTGCTTTCTTATGCAACCCAGGACCACCTACCCAGGGACAGGAAGCCCTCCCACATCAATGGCCAGTCAAGAACATGCCCACTCCAGACTTGCTGGCAGGATAATGTGATGAAGGGATTATCTCCATGGAGGTTCTCTCTTCCCCGGTGATTCTAGCCCATGTCCAGCTGACAAAAGAACTAAGCACCCTAACTGAGCCATCTCTCCAGCCTGAGAGTGGAGGTTGCAATATAAATGTGTTCGTTTGTTTAAAAGGGACACCATTAGAGACAAATCCCCAGAGACCAGGGTCTGTTCACTTCACTCTCTTTACTCATTATCTCATGACCATTCTCACGCAAAGATGTGACCGATTAATTTCTCCCGCGGACATTGCAGCTGTGTTTGTTACTATGTGTGTTTCCGTATACTTCAGGGCATTTGCACAATGACACGATTGCCTAGCAGTAAAATATGAGGATGTATTCTGTCCCATAAGCGACCTGCCTATCCATTATCCTTAGCCATGTGATGGACAGATAGTGGACACTCAATAAATAAATGCTCAAAATCTGTGAGCTGTGGGGAAGTGGGGGAAGAACCATTATCACAAGGCATAGAGGAAACTCTGGTGCTATTGGTTGGTACCACATTCATGGTGTAAGCAGTAACTGGCTCCAGCGAGTCACGATGCAGGCAGGTGTAATGGACACTGATAATTTGAATTCTGTTAGCGTTGTAGCAATGTTTGTATTCAATTGTAAATTTATTTTTATTTGATAGGTGTCACAGACCTAGGAGCAGAAGCCATCTTGTGCTTATATAAGACATTACAATAATAAGTAAGGGTCAATCCTGACCTGAGGATTGTGAGTTATTTCCTTTTCTATTCCTTATAGATCCCACCTGTGCAATGGAGGAGAATCATTAAGTGAACACAGTCTCAGAGAGACAGCTAATAAATATGTTCTTCCTGATGTGTGGTTCCTAGATTTTATATAGTCACATAAAAATCATGTATGAACATATCTCAAAGGTTCTTTATATCTATTTATGTGTTTTGTGTGTGAAGGGTGACACTTGTGACACAGTGCACATGTGGAGTCAGAAGGCAACCTTCAGATGGTCTCTTTTCTGCCATGGGGTTTCTAGAAATCAAACTCAGGTCACCAGGCCTATTAGCAAGTGGCTTAGCCTCCTCAGTCTTTCTCCCCAGGTCCCACATTTTATGCTTGAACAAGATAATTACTCATATCTTTGGCTAAATTTCTCTTGCTTTAAGAAAGGATTTGTTTTTATTTTTATTTATTTATATGGGGCAGGGGTGAGGGGGTTGGGTGTGTGCACGTGAATGCAGGTGTGCTCAGAGGGGTGGGGTGGGGGTTGGGTATGCACACATGAATGCAGGTGTGCTCGGAGGCCAGAAAAGGATAACCGTTCTTTGCAGGGGGTGGTGTCACAGGTGGTTGTGAGCCTGGTGAGGGTGCTGGGAACTGAACTCACTTCCTCTTCAGGAGCAGGAGGCACTGTCCACTGATAAACTAAGTCTCCAGTCCCACTGTCAGGCCTTCCATTGCTGGGAAACTGAGTCTAAGCAAAATCAGACTACGTTTCAACTAAGAAACTCAGCTAAAACTTTTCCACCGTCTCTGTCTCTGCTTAGTCCGGCAGGAAATGTCAGGTGACTTTCCTATCAAGGACAGTTAACTCTTTCTCCGAGTGGGAGAAACAGACTGATGCACTGATAGTTTTGTTGTCAGTAGAACAGTTTGTCTCCCTCCCAGGTACAGGCAGCAGCTTGGGGAAGGCATACTGAGCCTTGAAGCATTTCTTTATTGCTTTACTTACTCAGGGCTTCAGCCCATCACGGTAGAGGGGGACACTGGTGGTGTAGGAGGTCCTTCTGTGTTTGTGTTGCTTTCATTGGTTGAATAAAGAAACTGCCATGGCCTTTTGATAGGGCAGCAATTAGGTAGGCGGAGTAGACAGAACAGAATGCTGGGAAGAAGGGCAGACAGACAGAGCTGCCATGAACCTGCCAGGTCAGACATGCTGAATCTTTCCCTGTAAGCCACGACCTCGTGGTGACNACCTCGTGGTGACATACAGATTACTAGAAATAGGTTGAATCAAGATGTGAGAGTTAGCCAATAAGAGGCTAGAGCTTATGGGCCAAGCAGTAATTTAATTAATACAATTTCTGTGTGGTTATTTCGGGGTTAAGCTAGCTGAGTGTTAGGATGCAGCCCACTTGCCCCATACTACACACTGTAGAATCCATAGTGAGAGGAGTAGGTGGTGGAGGCACCTCCCATGGTAGACGAAGAACCAAAACTGGGGCCAGAATGGGGCTGGGCTACAAACCTCCAGGCTCACCCATAATGCCTCCATCCACTGGGCAAATCCCATGCTGGAAGGGTTCTATCTACAACTTTCCCCCAACACACCACCAGCTGGGACTCCCATGTTCAAACATATGAGCCTATGGGAGACACTTCATATTGAATGGACACACACACACACACACACACACACAGGCTTGCTCTATAGCCCAGGCTGCCCTGGAGCTCACTATGTAGCTCAGGCTGGACTTTTACTTTTGATACTATCTTCTTCACCCTTCTGAGTGCTGAGATTCCAGGTGGATCTCACCACATCTGGCCTGCTTTGGCCTCAGTCAATAGATATTACTGACAAATCAAGGAGGCCTTGGTACCGCAGAGGACTGGGTAGTGAGAAGAGGCCCTTGTCAGCTTCCTGCCCTAATGTAACCTGTCTCCAGAATATGTCGGGCTGGCCCTGAACAGGTGAGCAATCACACACAGGGAACATAATAGTTAGTTTTGTCAACTTAACAGAGTTGATAATCACTATAGAAACCTTTGGCTACATCTCTGAGGAAGTTGTCTGATTGGGTTAACTGAGGGAGGAAGACCCACCCCTAACTGTGAGTGGTGCAGTCCTGTGGGCTGGGGTCCTGGAGTGAATATAAAGGAGAAAGTGAGCCCCAGCATCCATCTCTCTCTGCTTCCTGACTGTGGATGCCATGTGACCAGCTGCCTTAAATACCAGCTGCCAACTGTCCCATGAAGGACTGTATCCTCTCAAACTGAGAGCCACGGCAAACCCTCATATCCTTAAACTGCTTTGATCAGGCATGTTGTCACAGCAACAAGGAGAGAAGCCAATACAGGGTGGGTAGTCAGATGATATTTTGATCCTGTGGCAATAGGAACCCTTGATAATTTATTAAGGATAGTGGTAACAAGAGTCTGGGATGGCAGCCTCCTGAGTTCAGAAAACACCTGTACTACTCACAATTCCCCTCTGGCTTTTTCTTCTGTTTCTTGGCATTCTCTTCTTGAGTAATGAGCATTGGGAGCCACTGTAAACTGAAAGCAGAGGCATCAAGCTGGGAGCGCTATGTGCAAGACCCATCCATTGGCCTTTTCAGGGGCAAGAGTAAGAGAATCTGTTGATGTTAAATGCTTAGATTGATTCCCCCTCCTCCTTCCAGACCCATGCCGACCTTGGAACAGGAACTTTAAGTAATTGCATCTGTTTTTATCTCTCAAGTATGAGTTCTAAAGATTTTAGCTGTTAAAAGATTTTAATTACATATATGTCAGGGGCTATGTTCACATGAGTGCAGTGCCTCCAGGGGCCAGAAGAGGGCATCAGATCCCATGGAGTTGGTTGTTGTGAACTGATTGGTGATTGGCATGGGTGCTGGGAACTGAACTCATGTATTCTAGAAGAACAGCAATGAGCTCTTAACCACTGAACCATCTCTCCAGCCCCTCAGATATTAGTTTCAAAAGACAGAGATATTGACATCTTTTTATTATCACAACTTGCAAATTCTCAATACATTTTACTGTGATTTTATCCTTCCCACATGCCCCCTTTTCCCCTTCCCCTTTCTGCCCTTTCTTTCACTTTTAATTAAGAGTGTACACAAATGTATGTGTGTGTGTGTGTAGGCAGATTCATATACATCCACATATTAATGCATGTGTATGTGGCTCACAGGTTAACCCTTGCTGTAGTTCCTCAGGTTTTGTTCACTATGGTTTTGAGACAGTAGCCTCATTGACCTGGTACTTGTTGAAAAGGCCAGACTGGCTGCCAACAAACCCCAAGGAACCTTTTCTCTCTTCCCCAGTGCAGAATTATAAGAACAAATTACTAAGCCTGCTGATTTCTGTTTGTTTTGCTGAGATGGTGCCTGACTATGTATATTTGGCTGGTCTGGAACTTAACTATGTAGACCAGTCTGACTTGAACTTACAGAGATTCATCTTCCTCTGCCTATGAGTGCTGGGTTTAAAGGTGGGCACCACCATGCCCAGGTATGCCTAGATTTGTATTGAAAAAAATATAGGATCTAAAGGGATGGTTCGGGGGTTAAGGGAGTTTGGTGCTCTGGCATAGGATCTGAGCTCAGTTCCCAGCGCCCAAGTTGTGTGACTCACAGTCACTTGCAACAGCCGGTTCCAGGGATCCTGATGCCTCTGGCTGTTGCAAGCACCTGTAGTCACAAGCTCATATCCACACACCAATGCATGCACACACATACAGGGTTTTATCTTAAACATTTGACAATTTTTATTTTTATTTTATGTATGTGAGTGTTTTGCCTGTAGGTATGTTGTGCACTGTGTACATACAACACCACAGAGGCTGGAGACAGTTTTTGGATCCCCTAGAACCAGAGTTACAGGTGGTTGTGAGCTGCCACGTGGGTGCTGCAAATTGAAACCGGATCATCTGTAAGAGCAGCAAGTTGTCTTAATCGCTGAGCCATCTCTCCAGACCCTTAAACATTTTATCAGTTAACATCCCCCCCGTGTGTGTGTGTTTTGTACATGTCTTTTTTTTTTTTTAGCTTTCTTTGTTGTTGTTCAAAACAGGGTTTCTCTGTGTAGCCCAGCCTGTCCTGGAACTTGCTCTGTAGACCAAACCATCCTCACCTGCCTCTGCCTCCCAAGTACTGGGACTAAGTGTGGCACCACCACCGCCTGGCTTTAATTTCTAAAAGAAACTGTGCAGAGCACCCCACAGAAGAAGTGATTAAATACACTTGTCAAATGGCATTGAAATGGTGTTACAGAATGAAAAATCTCCCTTCGGCCCCTAACTCAGATCTAGAAAAGTTGCATGATCAATGAAAAAGCAGTTTTCAAGCGAGGAGAGGAGAAGCCAGCAAAATAGAAGCTGGTGATTTGGAGCCCAGATCAGAATGGGAGGATGGCGGTGAGCAGGCTCTGGGCACCTGGCTGCATCAGCAGGCTCCAACAGCCCTGCCCCCAGCCAGTTGTCATTTAGCCCTTCCTGTCATTTAGTTCAAGAAAAGTGCATGGCGTATAAACTGGGGACAACGTGTGCTTGCACAGTCTTAGCAGAGTGGCCTGGTCTTGTGGGGCTCACTTTGTAAAACAGGAATTTTTTCAAGTATAGCAGGAAATGTAGCAGGTGAACAAAGTGGGCTTAGAAATCACAGTAGATGGCAAGATGACCGCCAGTTTCCACGCTGCTGCGTCCACCTTTTCTACTTCTCCTCTCCCTCTCCTCCCCTCCCCTCTCCTCTCCCTCTCCTCCCCTCCCTTCCCCTTCCCTCCTCTTTTTTCTCTGTGTTCCCTTCTCTTTCCATCTCTCATCCTCCTTCCCTCCCTCCCCCCTCCCTTTCATTGTTTCTCCTCCATGGCCTTGAGACTTGGTCTCACTATACTCTCCCCGCTGACCTGGCACTAACAATATATCTAGCCTCGAACTCACGGCTTACCTCCTGCCTCAGCCTCCTGAATGCTGGGATTATAGACCTATGTGACCATGCCCAGCTTCATGTTGTCCCTTTTCTAGGCCCCCAGAGTTAAGCATAGCCATAATCTTCGAAGACATTTGCGACCTAACACACAGATTCAAAGACACAGGCTTTGACAGCTTGGGCATTTCTCAGAAGTACTATTTATGAGATTTAGGGATTAATTGGAGAAAAGAGAATGGGTCCTAGACAGTAGTGTGTGTTATTGTGTGTGTGTGTGGTCAGTGTGGGGAAGAAGGGGGACAGTGAAAAGGATTTAGAGCCCCAACACCTCCTGCCATAGCCACCTCTGAGGCCAAGATGTAAGACAGTGAGAAACTGATACGGTATGTCTCGAACTATGCCATGTACAAGTTTATGGTGAAAGACCACATGCTCTCTTTGAGCTGAATGCTTGGAGCTTGCTGCTCTGCTGTTATTGGGCAAAATGGCATTACTGGGACATTCCCACACGCCCAAAGGCCTTGGGATCAAAGATTCACCCAGGGCTCTGTGTTACCAACTTTTCCTTCTTTATAAAAAAGCACCTGATTAAAAGCAATGTTGGCTCATGGTTTGAGAAGGGGTATAGACCATTATGGTAGAAAAGGGATGGCTGCAGGATTGTGAGCGGTTTGGGCATATCGTATCCACAATCTAGAAGCAGAGTGTTGATGGGAAGTCTGTACCATAAGAATGGCAGGACTAGCTGGGTGTGGTGGCACACGCCTTAAAGCCCAGCATTTGGGAGGCAGGCGGGTCGGAGTTCAAGGCCAATCTGGTCTACAGAGTGAGTTCCAGGGCAGCCAGGGCTACACAGAGAAGCCCAGTCAGGGGGTCAGGGGGAATCACATTAGCTGGGGAGATAGCTAATGCAGTACAGGGTTCCCCAAAAGCTATGTAAAACTGGTTGTGGTAACACATGTCTGTAATCCCAGCACTCTATAGTAAGCTGGGAAGAAGAGGCAAGAGAGTTCCCACAAGTTCACACGCCAGGTACTCTGGCATATGCAGTGTTGAACAGCAAGAGGCACTGCCTCAAACATGGTAGAAGGTGAGGTCTAACACTCAGACTGTCCTCTGACCTCTGCACAGTCACACACACCAGTAAGAACAAAAGCCCTCAAAGCCTGTCCCCAGTGGCTAATATCCTCGGCAAGGTCTTAGTTCCTGAGGTTTAACCTTCTGCGGACCAAGTGTTCAAACCAATAAACCTCCGGGGGACATTTCACATTCAAATCCACATCAGCCAATCTTTCTGTTCTCTCTCCGCTTTTCTCCTTTGACCTCCAGCTGCTTGCAACCTGTGTCATCATCGGGCAGAACCATAGGATGACCTGGCTGCTGACCCCAGGCTTTGGGAGGAAGTTGGTGACATATAGTGCTGATGAGAATGGCCATCCCAGCTCCTGGACCCTGGGACCAAAGACCACTGCTCAGATTTAAAGCCTGGGTGCTGATGCCCATAGGGGATTAACCTCTCAAGAGACCAACCCCAGCATTCATCACGGCATGGCAACCCTGCCCCATGCTTCACGGCACTGAAGTTCCAGGACACCAGCTGTTCTTCCCCACATGGATGCTACCTCAGGAGGTTTTGTACAGTAGTCTAATGAAGCTTACGTGGTCTCTGGCCTGCCAACTGTCTCCTCCCCTTCTCCATCGCTCCCTAAACCCAAAGTTCTCAAGCTGTTTGCCCTTCAGTTACCCTGAGACAAGGGTACTTAAGGTGACAACTGAGGATAAACATTTTCCATAAGTATACAGTCAGAGCCCAGTTCTCAAAGAACACACTAGGAATATGGTAACTGATACCCATGTTTACCTTTACATCCATCTCTCTCTCCCTTTCCTTCTCTCTCTCCCTCTCTCTGTCTCTCTACATTAACAAAGATGGTCCTTCCTGGTTTCTTCCTATAAAAGAGTCATGACATGGGGCCCACCATTACCATAACAAGGCATCTTGTGGGATTCAACTTCTCTAGGAACGCCTGGGAGGTGCTGTGTGCACCAAGGACAGTGGAAGTTGCTGGAGGCAACAGAAGGGGAAGATGAGGTGGCCAGGCCAGGTCTGCAGTGCCAGACTCACAGCTTTCTGAACAACTTGACCTCATAACCTGAGGTCAGCAAAAGGGGTGGGGGTGAGCCGGGGTTAAATGTCAAGTTCTATGCAGGTTTGGATAGATGTTGGACGAGTAGGTAAACTTTGTCTCAAACCTAGCTGTGACGATGGTTGTTTGTTTATCTTTAGTAAGATCAAACCCAGACATGTTGGAAACAGTGACTAGCTTCAGTTGTCAACTTGACACATCCTGGGAAGACAGTCTCAGTAGGGATTGTCTACAGTGGATTGCATGGTGGGAAGGTGTGTGAGGACTGTCTTAAGTTAATTGATGTGGGAAGACCCAGCCCACTGTGGGCAGTATCATTCCATAGGCAGGGGGTCCTGAACTATATAACAGCAGAGAAATTGTGTTTAGCACAAGTTAACACACCTACATTCCTCTCTCTCTGATTTTGACCGGACATAGAGGTGTAGAGGTGACCAGCTGCTTTAGATTCCTACTTTGACTTTCCTGCAATAATGGATTGTAAGCTGGAATTGTGAGCCACATATGCATTTCCTCCCCGAATGTACTTTTTGTCAGAGAATGTTAACCCTGGTCTATAGAGCAAGGCTTTGTCTTAAAACAAGCCAAACTTAACCGCCTCTAAACCAAAGAAACACTCTATGTCTCAGAAAGTCTCCTGCTGTCACTGGGTATGGGAAGAATGAAGCCTATGTGTTGGGGATATGTAGTTTGAGGGTAGAGTGCTTGAGTTGGATTTGATCCCCAAATGCTAAATAATAACAAAAACAAACACCAATATGAAAACCAAAAGGCAGATGAGGCTGAGGTTTGCATTGTGGGATTGCTAACACATTTATTTCACAAGGAGGGGAGATGGGGCGAGGAATGATCCCCAATAGAGATACCACCAAATTAGACACTGGATCCCATACTGGGCACCTACAGGATTTGGCTCTGGGCAGGAGTTGGCCAAGGACAGTAGTGGATGGGGGCGGGGAGACAGAGAAGGGGTACCCTAGCAGGCAAGATCCAGCCACGTCCTCTGTGCCAGTGATCCAGGGACATGGGACCACCCACCCCATACTTCTAGGCATCCTTGTCCCCATCCAGTGAGAAATGAAGCCACAAGCCCAAGACCACACTGCTACTTCTGCGCTAGCACACTCACACGCTCAGGCAAACCAACACAGCACCCAGTCACACACATCACCCAGGCAGGCATTCACTCTTGCTTTCCCGCGCATGCAGACACATCCATATATTAACTCTGATTTATAAGTGCACCCTAACCAGAGGGCAATTGGAAAGCAGCAATCACTCTTTCAAGAGGAAACTGCTGCTTCTGTCCCCCATCAGCCAGCAGAGCGTGGGGTGATATGAGCTGAGGACTAAGCATCGTGGAAGGTCCTGTGCCCTTTGCTAGGCTGACTCTTCAGCCCTTCTGTCCTGCACGGAGGACCTTTGCTGCTCCATGAAACCAGGACACCTTGTCCCTGGCTGTACTAACTAGGTACTGGGAGCATCTTGCATGCTTAGTTGATTTGGCTCTCTCTAGACACAGACAGGTGCTGTTCATATTTGGGACTCCAGGTGATGGAGACAGGGAGCCTCAATAGGAATCCAGAGGAGTCAAGAACACTTATCCCAAAGCCATCTTGCTGGGATGGTCTGGGTGGTGGCTGCCTTGGCATACAACCGGGTATCTGGGCCATAGTGTCCTCAGCAGAAATGAAGTCTCAAGGTCTCATTGCCTCCTCCTTCTCCAAGAGGGAGCTAGGATGTGGTTAAAGCCCCAATGCCCACCCCCCATTTCTTGGAGGGCCAGGGTGAGTTTCACAAGCAGCTGCAGCAAAGAATGAGATGAGATGAGAGAGAGAGAGAGAGAGAGAGAGAGAGAGAGAGAGAGA
>LOJH01049311.1:0-12879 GCA_001685095.1 Ellobius talpinus
AAATAAAATTTAAAAAAATTGCTCTCTACCTTCCTGCTGCCAGCACACCTGATGTCTATTCCTAGAAATAAGCAAAGGCACAGGGTGGGGCATGGGACTCCCTAGCTAGAAGCTGTTGAACGCTTTCTGTTCTGCCCTGGCTACCTAAGCAAAAGAACTGTCAATCACACAGCCCCGCCTGACTACCCTTATGCCAGCATCAGCCATCCAGGACACTCCATGGTGTCTTGGGGAAAACTACACAGTGATCACAGCTGCTTGCTCCAACTCCTGTAGACAGGGCTCCAGCCTGGACAGTATCTGTTTATGCTAAGCTCTTTGCTATCACAAACCTCTGAGAATTCTCCATTATCAGCTACCTAGGCCAGAGGGGAGCACTTCCTCTGGTGTAACTTGGGACTAGAGAGGTAAGTTTTGATAGGTGCTAACACAAACCATCATTTGCATTGAGGGCTGGTGTGATTGGTGCAAGCACAAGCCTTCATTTGCATGTGAGATCTGCTGTGATTGGTATAAGCACCAAATTTCATTTGTGGGTGTGTGTGCAAGGTCTGCTACAATTGTTGCATTTTCATTTCGCTTTGTACTACTGTGAGTGGCACAAATGTAGCCTCATTTGCATGCACACACATAAAATGGTAACGCAGCCAGCACAACTCTGTGATGGCTGGACAGGATTGCTCTGGAGTCACCCTTCTTTCCCCATTAGAAATGTCCATGGTCTGACCAGTCAGTGCAGGGCCACCAGCCGAGGCTTGCACTATCCTGTTGATGCTGTCACAAATCACCCCAAACTCCACGTCCTTAACAACAGACATATGACCTAATGAGCATGGAGTTTAGAAATCCTCATATCAAGTCCAATCAAAAAGATAAATGGAAAAAGAAAAACAATACACACTCGGGAGGCAGAGGCAGCAGGATCTCTGTGAGTCTGGGGCTAGCCTAGTCTACAGAGTGAGTTCCAGACAGCCAGAGCTACACAGAGAAACCCTATCTCAAAAAAAAGAAAAGAAAAAAGGAGAAAGAAATAAAGAGAAAAAAGAAGAAAAACACCAGCAAGAGGACTCAGTAGGTAAAGCTGCTTGCTTTCACAATGAGATTGTGAACCCTCAATTTCATGGTGGAAGAAGAAAACCAACTCCCAAAAGTTGTCCCCTGACCTCTTCACATAGGCAGTGGCACTACACTCTCTCTCTCTCTCATTCTCTCTCTCTCTCATTCTCTCTCTTTCTCATTCTCTCTCTCTCTCTCATTCTCTCTCTCTCTGACACACATACACGCACACACACAGTAATAGTCACCATGAAAGAGGGAAGGGGGAAGACAATAAACATAGGACAGAATAGTTAATAGAGATAAACAACTGAGAGGACCACACTGACAAAAGATGAGGTGGGTACAGGAATGGCATCCATTCTGGTTTTTAAAATATTTTCCTGACTTTGAGCAAACGAACTTGGTTTTTGTAAAGCCCCGAGGAGCATCATCTTCCAGTGCAGCGTACAGAAGGACATCAGAGGACTGACCCCCAAACACCATGAAGAACCTCTCTCTATCTCAAGTCAGCTAACAGTCCATTCTAGTCTAAACGTCCGTCTCTATGGCCGCACCTGAAGTCTGGTTTCAGGCGGTTGAGTTTAGCTTTGAGAGTGTCTCCTAGAAATATCAGAAGTTACAACCATAGAGTCTTACCAACATGACTGCCCAAACATGGGCTGAACAAGAACAACAATAGATGTGCTAACGTGGATGAAGGAAAGCCCACGAGGCCTCAACCCTACACAAAGAACTACGGGCAACTAAGAATGCAAGAGCAGGAGAAATGGTCTTCCCAAGGAAGAGCACACAGATTGGTTATTAGACACCAAATGGTCATCAAATACCAAGTACATAAAAACACGTGGATTGGTTATCAGATACCAAATGGTCATCAAATACCAAGTACATAAAAACACGTGGATTGGTTATCAGATACCAAATGGTCATCAAATACCAAGTACATAAATACACACAGATTGGTTATCAGATACCAAATGGTCATCAAATACCAAGTACATAAATACACACAGATTGGTTATCAGATACCAAATACATAAATACAACCTGCTCAGTCCATGTAATGCTACTTGTATGTGTGTAGTAACATTTTATTGGCTGAGCAGTTTGTATTTGTGTATTTAGGAGCACACACACTTCTGTAATAACAATATTTTTTAAAGAAGCCATAAATTTGAGAGAGAGCAAGAAAGGGATACATGGGAGGAAAGGGGCCAATGATATAATTATATTTTAATTTTAAATATATATGTTTATGTATAGATAGACATATTTATTTATAAAGGACTTGAGAAGAAGCTGCAGAATAGAGTCCTCTGGAGTCTGAATGAAGGACATTCCTATGGCCTTTGGGATCGATAACCGTTTTGACCCCTGAGTCTGTCTTCCTGAGTGGGTCTCACTTGCAGCCTTGACTACCCACTACCCTCAGCCGTCTGCAAGGATATTAAAGTTCAGCCTTGGGAAGTTCCAAAGGCCAGGACATGCATTTGATTTAACAGTGTGACATCAACCCAGGAAAACAGGCCCATAAAACAAAGGCAGATACATCTGCTGTCCCTGTCAGGGGAGAGACAAGAACGAATGGGGGAGAAAAGACGGAGGAGGAACCAGGAAACCAAATGAGAGGCCAGGCCAGTCTCCCCCACCCCCACTTACTTGGTGATAAAATTTGGCCCGATGCTTGTAAACTTCAGGCACAGCTGCCCTCCCACCTGGAGCGTGGTAGGCCAATCACTCTCATGCCTGGCACCTGCCCTACATCATGTTGTCCTTATTAATTTTCAGTAAAAATCTATGACCAGACAAGTGACTCCCATTCTTTATTTCATAGGTGAGAAACGTAGACCCAGGAACAGTTGAGACATTTACCTAAGGGTGCAAGGCTGGGGAGGACTTGGAACCAGTCCAGGCACTCCAGAGAGGAATCCCCCAACCGCTGCCCAGGGCTGCCTGCTGAGTACCATTAATACAGCCTTTGGGAGGGGTGGGAGCTCTGGGGAAGAAGGCACTTAATTCACAAGAGAAAATGACTGCTAACTGGGGATATTGCTCAAGTGGGTAGTGTGTTCTCTGGGCATGCATGAAGCCAATCCTAGTGCCACATATGTTGGGCAATCTTAAAATGGGCATGGTGGAGGTGGGGGTGGGGGGGAGATCGAAAGTTCAGGGTCATCCTCAGATACATAGTGAGTTTGTGGCCAACCTAGGCTAAATGGGACCATATTTCACCATATCTCAGAAAGAGGGAGAGAGAAGAGAGAGGAGAGGAAGAGGGGAGGAAGAAAGAAGGGGAGAGATAGAGACATAGAGAGAGAGAGAGAGAGGATCAATGCTAAGCTGATCCTTATCAATACAATCAGAGTTTGTGGTTAAACACATGACTGGGTGCATATACTCATCCTACTGAATACCTGGCTGAAATCCCCTCAACAGCAGGAGGTTTTGTTCAGTGTTAGGCCCTGTGGGCTCAACCCCCAGAATCACACACACACACACACACACACACACACGGGCACACACGCACAATTAGGACCCCCCTTCCTTGGCAAGCAACAGTTTTAAAGGTATTAAAAGAAGCCACCAGAAAGTGGTGACAATGACAAATCAGGTGGGAGAGGAGTACTGGGGTTGCTGCATTGGTTACCATGGATGCCCTGATTGTGCAGCCACCACAGCTGAACCCATTGTTCAGCGAAAGCCTCACAGGTACTTACATCAAAGGTGTCCTGAGCCCTGGAGTGCATTGAAATCAGGGGGAGGGAGGGGCTGAGAAAGGGAGGGGAGGTGCAGTTCCCTAAAAGCTGAGATCATGTCCTCACTTCTTCCACGTCAGACCAGGGGCTGAAGCTTTTACTGTTCTACTGGAAATGATCTTCTCAGAATCCAAGAACAGTTAAAGAAATAGAACGGGGTTAGTGCCTAAGTCCCCCAGCTGAGCAGTGGCCTATCCCCCCCGAGAGCACCTCAGCTGACCTTATGATGCAAGCAGCTGAACGCACCCTCTCCTGAGCCACAAACTCCTGCAGGCCCAAGGCTGCCTCTCTGCAAAGACTATTAAGCCTGAAAAGAGGGACAAGCTGCAAATGCAGATGTGTCTGTCTGTTCCACACACTCCAGGCGCATCAACCTGAAAAATGGCTTTCAAGAGTCCTAAGCTGTCCAGGCTTCTGGGGCCCCCACTCAGCTCTTGGAGCAGCCACTTCAAATAACATGTATCGAAAGAAAAGGCAAAGATTAAAGAGAAAAAGAATCAGAAAGAAAGGAGACTGGGCAGACATAAAATACATCTTAAAGAGAAACCCATTAATATTTGTATTCAAGTGCTTGGGGTTTAAAGGCGATGGCTTTTTTTATGGAAATGAACTGTTTTGTGCTCTCTTCTGAGATGGGTGGTCACCTGTGGCCCTAGCAAGAGAGAATCATTGCTAACTGGGGAATATGGTTCTGTGTAGAATGTTCGCTGGGCATGCATGAAGCCGTCAATTCTACGCCCTCCCCCTGCCCCTGCACCAAATAAACTGTGCCTGCTGCTGTACATCTATAACCAGCACTCAGGAGGTGGCTGCAGGGGGATCAGAAGTCCAAGGTCATCCTGCGATACATAGTAAACTTGCAACCAATCTGGGCTGAATGTGGCCATATTTCAGAGAGAGGGGGAAGGGGGAAAGAAGGAGGCAGAAAGACAGACAGATGGATAGATGAATAAGATACTTGGTGCACAGATGAATAGATAAACAGACAGACTGAGGCGCAGGGAGAGCAAACCAAACTAAACCTACAGGATGTAGGGGCAGAAGTCACAACTTCCTACAGCACTTGGCAATGCCACACAGGGAGCCTGACAAAGCTGCCTGGCTCAATGAAGGAAATGCACATTAAGGAAACTGGGGCTTTGAGCAGGCTTGTTTGCCCCCGGAGGACTGAGCCCTTTGGTATCTCTAACAATTGGCCAGCCACAGGGACTCTCCTCTCTCTCCTGTAACCAAGTCAGGGTCCTGAAGATGTCAAGTTACCATAATACACAGAATAATTATTTTAAAGATATTCCAAAGATGGAAACATTTAAAAGAAAACTAAGAAAGCAGATGGAAAGACGGCTCAGAAATATGCTTGTCACACAAATGGGGACCTGTGTTCAGACTCCCAGCACCCACAGAAAAAGTAGATATGATGTGCTGTGGAATAATCCTTCTGCACATGGTAAATATGTATCACTCTCATAGGTTAACAAAGAAGTCGATTGGCCCATAACAAGACAGGATAAAGTTAGGCGGGACAATCGAACTGAGGATAATGGGATGAAGAAGGGCGGAGTCAGGAAAGATGCCAGCCAATTGCTGAGGAAACAGAGTGTGTAGAAAATGAGGTAACAAGCCTTGAGCCACTTGGTGAAACATAGATAAGCAATATGGGTTCATTTAAGTGTAAGAGTTAGCTAGTAACAAACATGAGCTATCAGCCGAGCATTTATAAACAATATTTAGCCTCTGTGTCAATTATTTGGGAGGAGATTGACACAGGAAGCATTCCCCCTATGGTGATGGTGTGTCTAAAACCCAGGGCCGAATGAAGGAGATTCCGTGGCTGTCCAGTATAGCCGAATCAGTGAGCCCCAGCTTCAGTGGAACCATATCTTAAAAATAAATTGGAGACTGTGGAGGTAGTTCTAAAACACCAGCTGCCCTCACAGAGGATTGAGATCTGGTTCCCAGCACCCACACAGCAGTTCACAACCATCTGTAACTCCAGTTCTAGAGTATCTTACACCCTCTTCTGGCCTCCATGGGTACTGCCTGCAAGTAGTGCACAGACTCTATGTAGGCAAAACACTCAAACATAAAATAAAATAAATAAATCTTTAAAAAAAATCCAAGAGGAAAAGAAAGATGAGAAAAGTCATGGTTGTGGATAAAGGATGAGAGAAGAATTCCAGACAGAAAGGGACAACTGAGAAAGAGTCAGCCGTGTCTTCAGCAAGCTTTGCAGAGTGGGAAGACCACTTGGGCTGTGTCTTAGAGTCTCACACTGGCTTCTCTTGCAGAGAATGCTTTCCCACTCTTCCCACCAATGTTCACTAAGCGCTGCCCTTATCCCGGGCACAGGGTGACATGCTGAAGGGAGAACAAAGATGGCATGTGAGGCTCCCACAGGAGAAAGATGGACAGATCAGTGGGAAACTGGCATTTCAAGGAACCCTGAACAGGACGGCAAAGCAAGACAGTGCCCGGAGGCCTGTGCTTTCTCTTCAACTCTCCCTATACACCCTTCCCAATCCTCACTGTCTCAACACTAGAAACAAAACAAAAAGACGGCAGGGGCTGCTTCCCATCTAACAACTCATGGAGAAACTGTGTTACCTGGTCCTTTTTCCATTTCCAGACATCCAAAGGTTGCCTGCAGTCCCTGGCTTGTGGCCACTTAACCCTTTCTCTCTTGAAAGCCCATCACTCCAGCTCTTCCTGTGTCCTCACGTCTCCCTTTGTCTGCACTCCACTGCTCTCCCGTCTCCAGCATCCATTATTCCTCCAGTCAATCACAAGTCGACACATTTTTCCCTTTCCACTGTAAGACAGGATGCGCTTGGTCGATCTTACCTACAATAACAAGAAATGACAGAATAAATAGTAAGATGCTTCAGGCTGTGGAAGAAAGACGATTGCAACCGGATGAAGTCTGGGAATGGTGTTGAGCCGAGTGACCTGTGCAGTGGATGACATGAGCTAGGGTGTGGGGCTCAAGAAGAGCTATGCAGGCAGGAATTTATGCCCCTGGGTCACTCAGACAATCCTGTAGCTGGAGACTTTTCTCTGTCCTGCCTGGTCCCTCTGGGTTGGTCTCTCCTGCCCCCTAGTCCCCGCAGCCACTTATAAAATAATCATTCTGAGGCTTAATATTAATTATAATTGTTTGGCCAGTGGCTCAGGCTTCTTACTGGCTAGCTCTACATATACATGAACCCATTTCTAATAATCTGCATATTGCCATGTGACCCATGGCTTACTGGTAGTGCTCTGGCATCTTATTCCTCCTGCAATTGCTGGCATCTCTCTCTGACTCTGCCTTCTTTCTTCCTGTAGCTCTGCCTGGATCTCCCACCTGGCTTTATTCTGCCCTGCTATAGGCTAAAAGCAACTTTATTCATCAACCAATAAAAGCAACACATATTCACAGCATATAGAGGGACATCCTGCATCACAATTCTGTTCCCACCTGTTCTCCCAGCATAAGCACTGATGGTGTCCTGACCCCCTCCCAGATCTATCCTGCCGTGGTTACTTAATTACACAAGTGTCCTTTGTTTGGGGTACTCCAAAGGAGCAAATTTCCCAGTCCTTCTGTCTTAGGGTTTCTACTGCTGCAACGACACACAGTGACCGAAAAACAAGTTGGGGAGGAAAAGGTTTATTTGGCTTACACTTCTATACCATTGTTGATCATTGAATGATGTCAGGATAGAAGTCATGTAGTGCAGGAACCTGGAGGCAGGAGCTGATGCAGAGGCCATGAAGGATGCTGCTTTCTGGCATGCTCAGCCTGCTTTTTTTTGTAAAACCCAGGACCACCAGCCCAGGGATGGAACCAGCCATAATGGGTTGGGATCTGCCCCATCAATCACTAATTAAGAAAATGCCTTACAGTCTGATCTTATGGAGGCGTTCCCTCGATTAAGGTTCCCTCCTTCCAGATGACTCTAGCTTGTGTGTCAGGTTGACATAAAACTAGCCAACACCCCTTCCCTACCCCTTCCTTACTTAAGTTGCTTTTGCTAGGCATTTTGTCACGGCCAGGCAGTGGAAAAAGTACCCACTCCACACAGCATGCCCTCCCCAGCAACTCATGGCTTGCATGCCAATGGCCCTGGTCCCAAACTCCTCAGATGTTGATTTTTCTCAGGCTCCACCTAAGAAGACAAAGGGCAGGGAGTCATCTTCAAGGTGAGTCAGGAGTGAACACAGTGTGGTCCGAAAGGGAATCCGTCTTCCTGTAATCGGCAGCACGGAGAGACGGATGGAGCCGACGACTCCGCGGTTAGCCCTGCCCCTGGGAAGGCAGCAGCTTCTGCAGACTAATGAGTGTCTGTCAATAACTGTCACAGATCTTTAAAGACTCAGTCCGAGGGCATGTGTCAGGATGGGCTACTTAGCATTCTAAGAGAGGCATCTGCTCCAGACATTTCGGGGAAATCTTTTCTTACAAATTCTTAATGATTGCAGACATCTCAGAGACTGGCCCAGGGGAGCAGAGGAGGTGGGTGGATGCAGGTTGAGGCCCTTTGATCATGCCTGTTCCTGGATGCCAAGATCAGAGCCAGGAGAGTGCCTTGTACCCTAAAATAGAGACCTGTCCATCTCTCTCTCTCTCTCTCTCNCACACACACACACACACACACATCTGACGAAGTCTGTGATTTATGTCATCTCATTCCGTTCTTATTTTTTTTGCTTCTGCAAGAGATATTTGCAGGATCAATGTATAGAAAATAGTTCCCAACCGAAGGAAGGAATTTGTCCTGCGAATGAATGTTTACTTAATAATTACAGAAAGTTTATTCCAAATGCAAAACACTCCTGATAATTTAGAAATTCTTGCAAGTCTACACTTGCCTCACAGAGGTACCCTCCTGTAATTCTGGACGCCCCTTAATGACAGTGACTCTGTGTAGATAGTCATGTGATCCTCAGGGGCAGGCAGGAGCCAAAGTGAAACTCTGTTTCCCAGGATTCTGGGGATCGAACTCAGGTCCTTCCGCTTGTGTAAAGCACTTCATTGAATGAGCCATTTCCAAAGTCCTTGCTTCATTTTTTTCATTAATAAGAGTGACTTTTCTGACCTGCCCTGCTCTGACAGGATAGAGCTGAGGATGGAGGGGAGAGTTGCCCTCTGGGGCCTCTGCCTGGGAGAATCCTCATTTGGCTCTGACTCCAGTTACACTGATGTACAGGGTTCACTAAAGGAACAGAACTGGTAAAGTGTGTGTGTGTGTATATATATATATATATAATATTATACTATATATGTTCATCCTAATAATTTCCATATATGTGGAATTACTTGAATGGCTTTTAGGCTGTGGTCCAGCTAGCCCAACACTGGCTATCTCCCAATTAAAGATCCAAGAATCCAGTAGTTGTTCAGTCTACAAGGCTGAACGTCTCAGCTGATCTTCAGGATATACTGGAAACCCTGAAGAAGCAGCCTCAAATGCCAGCAGAGGAAATTAACTTGCCAGTGAGAGTGATGGCAAAGCTTCCTTGCATGGTCTTTATACGGGCTGCCAGCAGAAGGTGTGGCTCAGATTAAAGGTGGATCTTTCCACCTCAAAAAAAGATCCAGATTAAAAATGAGTCTTGCTACTTCAAAGGGTTTAATTTAGGGAAAAAGAGTTACTCAGAGATGTACCCAGCCACTTGGGTTTTAGTTCATTATAGATGTAGTCAAGTTGACAACCAAGAATAGCCATCATAACTGGTAAATTGGATTGCAAGAACGCATCTTTGGCATTTAGTCAACAGCCCACCCAGATTTAGATTGTTTGCAACTGTAGCCACCTCGGTACAGAGACAAACAGGAGAGTTTGCTGGTCTTGACTGGGGACTCATACTCAAACGAGAATTCTTTTTTTTAAGCTATGTATTACTCTACTTAGAGTTAAGAAATGATTTGCTTTGGCAGCATGCAAGCGTATGATTGAGACTGGTTATTTTTCTCCATGTGTTTTTATTGGTTTTTACTGAAATATTGATTTGACTGCTGGCATGGTGGCTACCTGGGTGGGGGGATTTCAAGCAGATGCATGAGAATCTTTACTGTTATTGTTGTTTTTTTGATTCATTCACCCTGTGTGAAGCGTAGACAAACTCATTTCAACTTCATTTATTTCCTATCGCCGCCTCCTGTTTAGTCACCAACATCCTCTGCATTAGGGAAGTTTGCTTTAACAATAAAATGCCGAGGCACAAGCAGCCTTTTCCCCATACCCCACATGATATTTCTCTGTCATCTGCCAGGACTTGCCTGTTTGCACGTTTCTTTTATCTGTATAATTTTAGAATGTATTTGTAGGTCTGAACAGCTATTGCTGTATATAAAGAACCTATTTCCAGCCACATTCCAATAAAGAACGTCTGATTTACGGGACTAAATATCTACAATTTTTCTCTGAAATCTCACTTTAAAATCACTTCCAACAGGTGCCCGACAGGTGTTGGTCAGCTCCCCTAATTTTGTTGTGAAATAAATTCATTTCATTTTCAAGGACATCTTACAAGTTAGCAAATGAGTCTTTCAGGCTTGACCGGCAAGAGAAGATCACTGAGTGGAAGAAATCTGAGGAGCATTTTCTGAGGAAAGGCGTTTGTGTGAAATATATTTAATCCTCAAACAACCTTCTGGGAGCTTTCAAGAGCTGTGCACACAGCAGCCCTGGGCCATGCACAGCTGGAGGCTAGTCCTCAGCTGTCATCTGGAGACTGTCACAAACAAAGTTCAACTCTCCCCTCACAGGGGACAATTTCTGGAGTCAAATGTGAGTGACTGTGGCCAGAAAACATTCAGGTTTTCCCCAAATTCCGCATTCTAATATGGAAGAAATTTCCATAGCAACAGGACAAAAAAATCATAAATCAGGACTTTTCAAATACATTGGAGAAACGTAGGCAGCTGACTAAAGCCAAGCGAGGCAGCTCGGCTCTAGGCCTCCATGCTATCTGATGGCATTTCTAGCCTTTCGATTGCTGGAAACCAGGATTTTTGTTAAGCTAACATTTTCTGAAAAGGTTTATCTCTTAGTAATGAGATATTGGGTCAGACCGTTAGAGGTATGCAAGGAATGGCTATTTAGAGAGCTAAGAATATCCCAGAATAAATAGTAATTAGACTCTGGATCCGCATCCTTCCAACCTCTCCACATCCCTGCAATTCTAATCAGCTAATCCCAAGACTTGGTGGAAGGTGCAACTTCCTTCTGGAAACTTCCAGTCACAGGACTTGGCTGGAAACGTGCCCTGCACAGATAGACACTTGCCCTAGATGATAGACTAGTCCCCAGCATCTGGGCTACAATGTAGGGTATGCTCATCCCTGCTTTTGTTCTGATGGTGGTGAACATCAGGCAGACAACCTCATTCTAAGGATGCCCTTCAACCTGTTTTATTTTATTTTATGTATGTGTGCATCCGTGCACTGAGTGCATGCAGTACTGGCAGAGACCAGAAGGAGGCAACAGAGTTCCTAAAACTGTCATCCATTTTGGAATCCTGGACTTCACTGCAAAACGTCCCAGTCACAAGTGTGGGGTCTGAGGGTTTGGCCTGCAAATTTGATTCGCAGATACACAGGCCTTTTGGATTGAAAGCCTTTCCCAGCAGAGTAGCTTATCTGACCTCTTAAAACATTGGGGTGTCTCAGATGAAGCCCTCATTTCCCTCAGTTCCATTATCATCTTACAAAACAGTTGGGAGTTTGGAATTCAATACAGGGATTTGGGGCTCAGGCTTTAAGGCTCAGCTGCCACTGGCCCTTCATAGCAGATCCTTTAAAAGGTGGTGTGTGTGTGTGTGTGTGTGTGTGTGTGTGGAATTATTTATTCATAAACTGAGATCCCTGAACATTAAAGGAGGCCATCATGTGTAAGCTCTCTGCTGTAAAAATAGGGAAACAGAGGCTGGCAAGACACAACTCCCTTGGGATCCCAGTGATGGTAGAATCCAGACCCACACACTCAGTTCATAGCTTTTCCACCAGTGGGATCCATGTGAGATGCAGGGAAAATTGATGAATATAAGATCTACACAGAGAAAAGTCTAAAGTCACAGGGGAAAGAACTGAGTCCAAACTGGGGGAGGTTGAAGGAGAGCCTTATCTAGAAACTGGTGAAGGCCCCATTGCAGTGTTCTTTGGAGCCAAAAGAAAAGATGTCCTAAGAGAGGCTTGCATTTACATCTGACCTCATTTAAACAGAAAACTCATTTTAAGGGTTGGAGAGATGCCTCAGTGGTTAAGAGCACTGACTACTCTTGCAGAAGACCTGGTTCCATTCCCAGCACCCACATGGTGCCTCACAACCTCCTATAACTCTAGCTCCAGGGGATCTGACACCCTCTTCTGGCCTCTGTGAGCATTGAACTCACATGCATGTACCCACATAGACATGTACATTCACATAATCACAAAATAATAAGGATAGATCTGTTTTTGAAGATGTGTAGCTTACACTACTGATAAGCCATGTAAATTATATTTGGATGTCAGATCACCACCCCTTTCCCATTTACATATACTATTTTGACAAAAATGTTCTCTCTTATTGCATGGAGCAGGCCCTCATTCTGTCCCAGCTGCCCGGCTAGCTTACACCTGAAATAAACACACAGAAATTGTATTAACTGAATCACTGCCTGGCCCATTATCTCTAGCCTCTTATTGGCTAACTCTCACATCTTGATTTATCCCATTTCTATTAATCTGTGTATCGCCACGTGACAGTGGCTTACAGGGAAAGATTCAGCATGTCTGACTCTGGGGGCTCCATGGCTGTCTTCTCTCTCTGCTTTCTTTCTCCCAGAATTCAGTTCTGTCTTCTCCACCTACTTAAGTTCTACCCTATCAACTAGGCCAAGGCAGTTTTTTATTCATCATCCTATGAAAGCAACACACATACAGAAGGAACTCCTACACCATTTTCCCTTTTCTGTTTTAAACAAAAGGAATGCTTTAACTTTAACACAGTAAAATTACATATAACAAAATAGGTATCAAGCAAGCACTACAGTTACCATATTTATATCTACTTTATCTTTTATCATAACTAAGGAAAAC
>LOJH01049312.1:2358-12879 GCA_001685095.1 Ellobius talpinus
TTCTGGCCTGCAGGCAGAGTACTGAAAATACTGTATACATAATAAATAAATCTTGTAGGAGCTAGCTAGAAATATGCACAAGCTAATAGGCTAAGCAATGATGTAATTAAAATGGTTTCTCTGTGGTCATTTTGTGTCTAGGCAGCCAAGAACAAATGAGCAGGCTCCATCAACAGACAAAGGATAACAGTCACTATAATATTGGTTTCCAGACCAGCCAATGTGATGTCCCTGTGATGTTGTACTTTAATGGGACAATACCTGTATATCAACTCCACAACAAAGTTCTAGTAGCTCCTCACAATTCTTCCATGAATGGAGGAAATCATTGAGGGAATGGAGTATCATTTACCCAGTTACCTTGAGTGATAACTTGGTATAATATGTACATTGTTTATCATGTCCCATAATTAGTATTGGAAACACTCCAAGACATCTCTCAAAAGCAATATTCTTTGCAAAACATACAGAAATTCCTTTGTCATACCCAACATAGGAAAATTTTCAAGTAATCAGGAACTCTTGTGTAGCAGGTCGATCTGAAAGATGTGTAACATTGCCTGTGACTACCATTTCTTTTCCTTCCCACACAGCAGGGTGTAAAATAGGTGGATCCGGAACATAGGCTCAATAGGTCTCTCTTGCTTTTCTGGATAATCATCAGCAACATCAGGATCAGCATCTTTCGGCTTCACATATCGCACCAATTGAGCTTTATTTTCATCCTGTGAAAAAACACAAACGTGCCCTCTCCCCATACCAAAACAAGATCAGAACTCCTTCAGAAACCAGTAGATGGATCTTTTCATTAGACATGAACAAAGTATGTTGTGGTACTTTCACGTCAAAAATTATTCATGAAATATTGCTCACAGACATCCACATTTTAAAAATTTAAAATTAAGTACATATATGGTGACTATGGGTATGACTCTAACTCACCCCTTTTTATTTTATTTTTAACCCTTTCAACAATTTTCTGCCCTTTAATAGTGCATCATGTCAAATTCTTGAGATAGGTTTGTTCTAGAGGCTGATATTGAGGTTTAGCTTAATGGTACCCAGGCAGGAATTATCATTTATTTAAGACATCAACTTGGAAATGAGAATGGGGACAAAACTATTTTATCTTATGCTTTTTATCACAAGAAATTCCCTTTTGATCTAACATCTGGGACGGGGGAGGACAGGGAGGATGTATGAGCTTCTGTAATTATTTCCTGCTGACATTAGGACATTTTTCTCAGAGCCCTGAAAGGCTAGAATGTTAGCCAAAGGCTAGAAGCATCTGGTTCATTGACAAGCTGAAAAGACAGCAATCACTTTGACTGGATTGGTCCACATCAGGTTTCAGCAAGTTCAGGACTCATTTGGAGCATGTTGTTATCAGCAATTGATGCATGGATGTGTTTGTCAGGCAAATGGAAACCTGTCAAGACAGATGCAAACTGGGAACAGAACTTAAAATTTACGAATTCATTTGAAACTTGTAGATTCATAGTCTCAGTGATTGAGAAAGGGGAAGGGTCCCAAGACCAGGAGAAAGAGAAAATACCATAATCCTTTTAATTTGTGAGAAGTGGATCCAAGTTTTATAATTCTCTCCATGTTCTGAAGTTTGTATGAATCTCTATTTTATAAAAGGACATAAAAGTTTCAGATATATTAGCATTGTGAATCTGTACTGAAATCCATATTGTAGAAAAAGGAGGTATCAGGTATCCGTAAAAGAAAAACAAAACAAAACAAAACAAAACAGGAGTATCCTCACATCCCTGAGTCCTAGCAAAAACTATAGATTTGGGTTAAACAGCATGTAAGCCTATATTTAGAAGACAACCAAAAGAAATTTAAAATCTCGACCTTGTGACCCAAACAGTAAGCAGTCATGTCAGAACTCGATTAACGACAAACTCTGAACTTTTAAAATCCTAATATAATAATATTATGAAAGGGGAAAGTGTAAGCCCAGGTCTCTGGCCTCCATCTTTGGAGGCCCTGTCCCTCTGCCTCCTCCTCCCCCAAGGAGGGTCAAGATGAGTCTGCCAAAATCTTGACCACGCCCTCAGTCTATTTAAACTGCTTCCCTTGAAACAGTCTCTTTCCTCTAACCCCGGTGGTCACGTTCAGGGCCTCCCGGTTCCCTTGGGGCCACCCAAGGGTGCAGGAATCCCATTAAACCTGGATATTTCTTAATTTGGCTTGATTGGGATTTTTGTGTTGCCAGAGAGCTCACATTAGGAAAAATTCCTAACAGAAAGAAATCTTGTAATAATTTCTGTATACCTCTTAAGCCATTATTTCTTATAAATTGTATCTATATTTTTCTGGATATTCCCTCAGACCCATATAATCCATGCTTTTATGCCTTCAGATCCTTACAACCTATGTAGATGACCTTAGGCCATTATATTTTTTAGACCCTCAGAATTTATATAGACTCATAATATAAGGATTATGTCCTATTTATAACCATTATAGGAGCAGTTAGACCGCAGTGTTCATTTATAGACCTCAGATGTGATGTCGACAATTTTTAAGGAACATGTTTGGACTTTTCTATGAAAGTCTGAGTAGCAAAGAGCTTCAGCTTTGTCATTTCATAGGAGGCCGATCATATAGAACCCTGTAACTCAGAGGGTTGCAATATGATGATTAATTAGTAACTTGTATTTAGGACCTCAGTCCTCCTTTCACCTTTAGAGAACATGATCCCATTATTAACATAACTATTCTGCAGTGAAGACTCACCAGCCTTATTAATGAAGAAAGTCAACCAGAATTAACTTCACATGGTAAATCTCATTTTTTTATAGTTCCCCTTAAAAAATCAGTATTGTACATAGATAAATTCCTTTTCCTATATCATTTCAATATCTTGTTCGTCCCCTAGTCCTACATGCAAATCTCCATCAATGTCTCGTGGATTCTTCCAGCAGCCCAGAAGATTGCATAGATACATTTCAAACAAGAGCCAAGAAAAATATATGTGTATGTATCACAATAAGAATAACTTAAATTTGCATTAACATAGAAAACCTGTATCAATATGAAACTTTCAAAACTAACAGCAACTTTCTTGATCTTAATAATAATTTGCATCCAATTTCCTTAAAAGAAAAGTGTTTGTAACCCATTGGATCTAAATGACTAACACCATATATTTCTTTCTTGTGAAAAGAGAAGCATAATTTTCCCCAAACATAAAGCATCTTTGGCTTTTACCTTAAAATCAGCACTTCCCAAAATATCCAGGTTGGTATAGTTCAACATTTTTTACAAGCAGTATCAAGACAGAGAAGGGTTAAGAGGGGAAACTGCTGGCCCGCGAGGAAGAGATCTCCAGTGTTACCACAGTGAAGAATTTGGCTTAGGAAAGAAAAGAGGGGGAGCAGCGCTGGTTGGCACAGAATGTGTCCTTGACTCCCAGTATCCCTGAAAGAATTTTAACTTCTCAGGCCACAATCAAAGAATCTCTGTCTCACATCCGTGCGGTTTTTCAACGGCAAGCAGTCAATTCCCTGCTGCCCCGTATGGCAAGCAGTCAATTCCCCGCTGCCCCGTCCACATGAGCATGTCTCCCCGTGGTATCCTCTCTGCCCACCAGAGCACGTGCACCCCCGCCCTCAGCAGGAGCTGCTGGCTGACTGTGGACCAGAGAACAACGGAGGGAGGTGGCCCTTCCCATGCCTCTCCTTTGAGAATTTTTTTTTCGGGACCCAAAGTCCTGGGACTGAATCAATAAAAATGCACAGGGACAGGGGCCTAGAGGCAGAGGCTGCCTGCCTAATCTCCTGCAGGACAACAAAGAAGGTCAATAGACAAAAATGGGCTATAATGTCAGACAAACAGGTACGGGCGCCACTTAAACTTTTCAGGGAACTGAACAAATAAAAGAGAAGAGCAACACAGTAACACTCCAAACACAGACCAAGAAAGACAAAGAGTGCTCATCTACTCACACCTTTTGAAATCTCTAGACTCATGGTTCTTTCTGCAGGAACCAGGGGCACACATTGTTTACACATTTCAAAAGCTGAAGCCCTTGCCGTTGTCCTTCCTTAGCACCCCAGCCTTTAAAATATCTTTAAGTAAATGTAGACATTCTAAAATCTTGCACAGTTGTTGATGCCCTCCCTACCCTGGCACCTCTAACTTAAAATATCTCTCAGTAAATGTACAAACAGCTGTTTAATATTTTCTTGGCCCATAATTACTTTTTATAGTTATACTCAAGTTATTTCGTACTGGTTTTTCACACTGTGCAGCTAACCTTTTTGTATTTACACCGCGCAACTGCTTATACTCCCGGGATGTGCTTACGGCAGCACTTCCTAGTGCCCGTGGAATCTGCCATGGCCCCACGAAAGATACCCCTCCCCAGAGGCCGCACAGCTGGACGCCACCTCTAGGAGCCCCTCCTACAAAGTCAGCTAGGGTTCCTGGTCATGCCGAAACAGTCAAACAGCCCAGAGTTTATTTCAGAACTTGCTTATGTGCAAAACCAGACCAAAGCACAGCACAGACGGTCAGTAAGTGTCTAACCACAAGACCATTCCTGTCGTTGACTGAGCAGCCTCCTATCTAACATACATTTGCTGCTCAGAAGCAGCCTCACTTTCTGTCTTGATTCTTGATATTCCTGAGGTCTGTTGTCAGCAGTACACTGTCTACTAAATAGAGTGTTCTTTTCTCGGGCTAAATCAGAAGTCTCTCACAGTCCTCAAGGTTATTGGCAAAAGCAGAGCAGACAAACTTGAACTCAAATGACTTATAAGTCAGAATGGACTCCAGATGGAAAGTGAGTCACACATGGCTCCCACACCAGAATATGTTTTTTTAAAAAAGCTCACCCTGATTAAAAGCACGCCTTTAATCCCAGCACTCGGGAGGCAGAGGCAGGCCGATCTCTGTGAGTTTGAGGCCAGCCTGGTCTACAAGAGCTAGTTCAAGAACAGGCCCCAAAGCTACAGAGAAACCCTGTCTCAAAAACAAAAAACAAACAAACAAACAAGCCCACGCTGAGAAAGTCGTACAGCTACACTAGGATCTTGAACATGAAGTGTAGGAACTGGGTGGCTAGTGAAGACTTTCTATTGGCTTAAACCCATGTCTGAACAGTCTTCTCTGGTAAATGCCTCACAACTACCTTCTTTTTTTCTGTCTTTCTTTCTTTCAGAATGGATTTCTCACTATGTGTAGCCTTGGCTCACCTTGAATTTACTGTGTAGACCAGGGTGGCCTCAAACTCATAGAAGTTTGCCTGCATTTGCCTCCCAGGTTCTGGGATTAAAGGCATAGTTCATCACTCCCAGCCAAAGTCATTGTTCTTAAGTTCCTGATATATTGGAAGACATTTCACAAAATGTTTTTCTAAAGTTTGAGAGGACAATTTGAAAGCGAAAACAACTGAAAGAGTGTTGGTCAAGAAGGCATGCATTAGCAAGGTGATCTTAGTGATAATAAATCAGCTCATTCCTACGTAGCTATTCCTGTGCTGATCTTGGGTGAAGCACTGTCTCTATTACAATCTACAAACTCTAAAACTGCTTCAAAGGTGGAGTTTGACAAGCATCTTTTATACTGCCATTTTAATGTCTCAGAAAAACTGAATTACAAGTCAGAAATGCTATGGGCCTTTTGATAAGAATATGGAAAAGAAGACTCGATTGTTGATAATAGAATAGAACTTGTCTTGTTAATTCCTACATGAACTGGCATTACCATTATGAAAAATAGCGATCTCTATTTTGGTAGTACAGGATCAGAGGTTCAGATGTTGACAGCCTTTCCAGGGCTTCTGATATATTTCTAAACATTGCAATGACAACACAACAACAACAGACAAACAACAAAACACACAAAATTAATCTGCTATCATTTTTATATTGCAGGGATGTGTTATAGCTCTGGTTATAGCTCAGGTGGAGGAGTATGTGCCTAGCATGCATGAAGCCCTGAGTCTGATATTCAGAACTACATAAACCAGATATGCTGGCTCACCGTTGTGATCCCATCACTCTGAAGGTTGAGGTGGGAACATCAAGAATTAAAGTTGTGGCCTATAGTGCTCAGGAACACGTACTGTTCTTGTCCCAATCCCTCACTGGAAGGAAGTCTTACCTGGTCACAGGAGATGGCCAGTTCAGGCTCCATAGCCCCTACTGCTAGGAGTCTTAGCTAGGGTCACCTTTATAGATTCCTGGGACTTCCCATTGCACTAGGTTTCTACGTGACCCCAAAATGCCCCCCTTTTCTGTTGCCTCTTCCAGTACACCCTTCTCCACATCCCCATCCTGATCCCTCCTGTTCCCATCCCTACCTTCCTCCAGTCCACCTGTGAAATCTATTCTATTTCCCTTTCCCAGAGATATCCAAGCAACCCCTTTTGAGCCCTCCTTTTTGCTCAGCTTCTCTAGGTCTGTGGATTATCCTTTACAGCTAATATCCTCTTATGAGTGAGTACATACCATATTTGTCTTTCTGGGTCCAGGTTACTTCACTCAGGATAATTTTTTTTTTCTAGATTCATCCATTTGCCTACAAACTTCATGATTCCATTATTTTTAACTGCTGAGTAATACTCCATTGTGTAAAAGTACCACATTTTTTTTTATCCATTTATTGATTGAGGGACATTCTGGCCATTGCAAATAAAGCTGCTTATTAGCATAGTTGAGCGGGTGTCCTTGTGTCATGATGGAGCATCTTTTAGGTCTACATCCGGAGTGGTATAGCAGGATCTTAGGAAGATCTATTCCCAATTTTCTGAGAAACCGCCCCCCACACGCACGTGTATGTACATGTATATATATGTATGTATATGTATATATATTGATTTCCAAAGTGGATGTACAAGTTTGAATTCCCATCAGCACTGTAGGAGTGTTTCCCCTTGCTCTGCATCCTCTCCAGCAGGAGCTATCACTTTAGTTTTTGATCTTAACCATTCTGACAGGTGTATGATGGAATCTCAGAGTCATTTTGATTTGCATTTCCCTGATGGCAAAGGATGCTGTATGTTTAAGTGTTTCTCAGTCATTTGAGATTCCTCTATTGAGAGTTCTAGGTTTAGATTCATACCCCATTTTTAAATTAGATTATTAGGTTCTTTGAGATCTATTTTCTTTAGTTCTTTATATATTTTGGAAATTAACCCTCTGTCAGATGTAAGATTGGTGAAGATATTTTTCCATTCAATAGGTTGCTATTTTGTCTTATTGATGATTTCTTTGGCTATACAGAAGCTTTTCAATTTCATGCGGTCCCATTTATTAAGTCTGATCTTAGTGTCTGTGCAACTGTTCTCCTATTCATGAAGTAGTTTCCTATGCCAATGCATTTATGGCTACTTCTCACTTCCTTTTCTATCAGGTTTAGTGTTTCCGGATTTATGTTGAGGTCTTGATGCACTTGGACTTGAGTTTTGCTCAGGGTGATAGATATGGATATATTTGCATTCTTCTATATTCGGACATCCACTTATGCCAGTACCAATTGTTGAAGATGCTTTCTTTTTCCATTGTATAATTTTGACTTCTTTATGAAACAAAAATCAAGGGTTCATAGATGTGTGGATTTATGCCTGGGTCTTTGATTCTATTCTATTAATCCACATGTATGTTTTTATGCCAATACCATATGGTTTTTATTACTATAGCTCTGTAGTAGAGTTTGAAATCAGGGATGGTGATGCCTCTGGAGGTTCTTTAATTATACATGATTGTTTGAGCTATTCTGGGGTTTTTGTTTTCCCATATGAAGTGGAGTATTGTTCTTTCAAGGTTTGTAAAGAACTGTGTTGGGAATTTGATAGTGACTGCACTGAATATGTTGATTGCTTTTGGTAGGATGCTTATTTTTACTATGTTAATCCTACCAATCCTTGAGCATAAGGGAGATCTTTCCATCTTCTGATGTCTTCTTTTATTTTTTTCTTCAAAGACTTGAAGTTCTTGTCATAAAGGTCTTTCACTTTCTTGTTTAGAGTTAACACAAGATATTTTACATTTATTTGTGGCTATTGTAAAAGGTCTTGTTTTTCTGAATTCTTTCTCAGTCCTTTTGTCATTTGTATATAAGAGGGCTACTGATTTTTTTTGGAGTTAATCTTGTATGCAGCCACTTTACTGAAGGTACTTTATCAGCTGTAGGAGTTCCTGATAGAATTCTTGGGGTTTGTTATGTAAACTATGATATCATCTGCAAATAGTGAGAGTTTGACCTCTTCTTTCCAATTTGTATCCCCTGGATCTCCTTTGTTGTCTTATTGCTCTAGCTAGGATTCAAGTACTATGCTGAACATATATGGAGAGAGGACAACCTTGTCTTGTTCCTGATCTTAGTGGAATTGCTTTAAGTAGCTCTCCATTTGACATTTACTATCAGCTAGCTCTGTATTACCTTTATTATGTTTAGGAATGTTCCTTGTATACCTGATCTCTCCAAGACCTTTTATCATGAAGTAGTGTTAGATTTTTGTCAAAGACTTTTCCAGCATATAATGAGATGATCATTGGGTTTTTTTTCTTTTAGTTTGTTTATGTGGTGGATTACATTGACAGTTTTTCATATGTTGAATCATCCCTGCATTTCGGGGATCAAGACTACTTGATGGTGGCAAATGATATTTTTGATGTGTTCTTGAGTTCAGTCTGTCAGTATTTTATTGAGTATTTTTACCATCAATGTTCAAGAGGTAAACAGGTCTGAAATTCTCCTTCGTTGAGCCTTTGTGTGGTTTGGTGTGGTTACCAGGGTGACTGTGGCCTGATGACATGAGTTTTGAGATGTTCCTTCTGTTTCTATGTTGTGGAATAATTTGAAGATTATTTGATATTAACTCTTCTTTGAAAGTTTGATAGAATTCTGTGATAAAACCATCCGGCCCTGTTTGTTTTGTTTTGTTTTTATTTTTTTTGTTGGGAGACACTTAGTGACTGCTTCTATTTCCTTAGAGGTTATAGGTCTATTTAAATTATATATTTGATCTTGATTTAACTTTGATAAATAAGTATTATCTATTAAGAAATTTTGTCCATTTCTTTTAGATTTTCCAGTTTTGTAGAGTACAGTCTTTTGAAGTATATCCTAATGATTGTCTGGATTTCCTCAGTGTCTGTTGTTACGTCCTCTTTTTTTTCTGATTTTGTTAATTTGGATATTTTCTGTCTGCCTTTTAGTTAGTTTAGATAAGAGTTTATCTATCTTGTTGATTTCCTCAAAGAATCAACTCTTTGTTTCATTGATTCTCTTTATTGTTCTCCTTGTTTCTATTTTATTGATTTCAGCCTTCTGTTTGATCATTTCCTACCTGCCATCTACTCCTCTTGGGTGTGTTTGCTTCTTTTTCTTCTAGAGTTTTCAGTAGTGCTGTTAAGTTGCTAGTGTAAGGTTTCCCCAATTTCTTTATGTAGGCACTTGGTGCTAGAAACTTTCCTCTTAGCACGCTTCCATTATGTCCCATAGGTTTGGCTACGTTGTGCATTTCTTTTCATTGAATTCTAGGAAGTCTATAATTTACTTCTTTATTGCTGCCTTGACCCAGTGGTCATTCAGTATAGAGTTGTTCAGTTTCTATTAGTTGTTAACCTTTCTGTTGTTTCTGTCATTGTTGAAATTCAGCTTTAATCTGTAGTGGTCTGATAGCATGCAGAGGGCTATTACAATTTTTTTTGTATCTGTTGAAACTTGTTTTGTGACTGAGTATGTATTAAGTTTTGGATAATGTTCCATGAGGTGCTGAGGAGAAGGTATATTTTGTGTTTGGGCAAAATGTTCTATAGATATGTATGTTAGGTCCATTTGGTTCATAATGTCTGCTAACTCCATTGTTTTTCTGTTTAGTTTATAGACATAAACATTGGTGAGAATGGTGTACTGAATTCTCCCACTATCAACATGTGAGGTGATTTAAGATTTGGTAATGTTTCTTTTACAAATGTGGGTGTCCTTGCATTGGGCACAGATGTTGAGAAATGAAATGTCATCTTTGATCAGTATGAAGTGTCTTTTCCCATCTCTTTTGTTTAATTTTGGTTTGAAGTCTACTTTGTTAAATATTAGAATAGCTACACAAGATTGCTTCTTAGGGCCATTTGCTTAGAAAATCTTTTTTAACCTTTCTTATGGTGATTACTTTCTTTATGCTATAATAAATAAAGCTTGCCTGAAGATCAGAGAACGAAGCTAGCCACTAGTTAACCATCGAGGTCTGGAGGTCTGTACTGACAGATAGGAAGTGATATGACTGGGTGGAGAGAGGTATAGAAGGTGGGAGGAGACAGGAACTCATCCTCTATTTGGGCTGAGAGTAGCAGAGGTAAGATCTCTAGTGGCTGCTGCTCTACTTCTACGATCCTTCAGCTTTCACCACCTAATACCTGGCTCCAGGTTTTATTGTTAATACCAACTAGAACTCATGCAACGCTTCTTACGCTTAAGTAATGTCTATCTTTGATATTGAGGTGTGTTTCTTGCATGCAGCAGAAGGATGGATCTTGTTTTCACATCCATTCTGTT
>LOJH01049313.1:1788-12879 GCA_001685095.1 Ellobius talpinus
CTCAACCCTTTACCCTGAGGTAATGTCTGTATTTTAAGTTGAGGTGTATTTCTTGTATGCAGGAGAAGGATGGATCCTGTTTTCATATACATTCTGTTAGCTTGTGTCTTTTATAGGCAAAATGAGAACATTGATATTAAGAGATATTAATGACCAATGATGGTCAGTTTCTGTTATTTTGTTTTTGTTGTTGGTAGTGGTATTTTTCCCTTCTTTGGATTTGCTGTTGTGGTCTTATCAATTGCCTGTATTTTTATAGGAGTAGCTAACTTCCTTGGGTTGGAGTTTTACTTCTAGAACTTTGCTTAGGGCAAAACTTTGCTGGGTATAGCAGTCTGGGCTGGCATATGTGGTCTCTTAGTGTCTCTAAAACATCTATTCAGGAACTTCTGACTTTCAGAATTTCCATTAAGAAGTCAGGTGTAATTCTGATAGGTTTGCCTTTATATGTTACTTGACCTTTTTCCTTTGCAGCTCCCAATATTATTTATTTATTCTGTATGTTTTGTTTATTATGTGTTGAGGGGACTTTTTTGTCCCCTCTATTTGGTATTCTACAAGGTACTTATACTTTTATACGTATATCCTTCTTTAGGTTGGGAAAGTTTCCTTCTNTGATTTTGTTGAATATATTTCCTGTGCCTTTGAGCTGGAGTTTTTTTCCTTCTATTCCTATTCATCTTAGGTTTGATCTTTTCATGGTGTTCCAGATTTCCTGGATGATTTGTGTTAAGAATTTGTTAGATTTATCATTTTCTTTGACCAATGAATTTATTTCTTCTATTGTATCTTCAATGCCTGAGATTCTCTCTTCCATCTCTTGTGTTCTGTTGGTTATGCTTGTATATGTAGATCCTGATCATATACCCAAATTTTACATTTTCAGAATCCAGAATTCATTTTGTGGGGTTTTTCTTTGTTGCCTCTATCTCAATTTTCAAATCTTGAACCATTTCCTTCACCTTTTTATTTTTATTTACTTATTTATTTATTTTTGCTTTCTTTGTTTTCTTTTTGGATTTGTTGATTTCTTTTAATTTTTTGTCTGACTCTTGTCCCATTTCTTTGAAGTAATTTTGCATTTCCTCCTTAAGGGCCTCTATCTTCTTCATAAAGTTGTTTTTAATGTCTTTTTCTTCTTCATCTGTGTTGGGAAGGTCAGTTCTTGCTGATGTAGAACCCCTAGTTTCTGGTGCTACCATATTACCCTTTACGTTGTTGAATGTATTCTTACACTGCCGTCTACTCATCTTTTCCTTCAATGGGTATATTTGGGGCCTGTGTTTCAGGGACCCTTTTCCGTCAGTTAGTACAGGTGGATACTGTGGCTTAGGTGGTTGCTCTTTCTCCAGGTGCAGGCCAGGCTGTGCCTATGGTAGTCACCGATGCGGCTCTGGGGGCTCCTCTCCGGGTGCAGTCAGCGTCAAGGCTCTGGTGATCGCAGATGCAGAGGGGAATGGTTGTGGGTGTGGGGGGCTGCTCTGACTTCTCTGGGGCTTTGTTGGGTAGGGACCGGGTGCTAGATGGGCCTTCCGGCACTAGTGCCTAGATAGCAGGGCTCTCCAGCTGGGAACCCTGACACCTCTCCAGGTGCAGTTAGGGCCAAGGATCGAGTGGTCACAGATGCAGTAGGGGATGGTTGCCAGTGTGGGGAGGCTGCTCTGGAGTCTCTGGAGTGTTGGTGGGTGCAGATGGAGTGCAGGATGTGCCTCTGAGGATTAGTGCCTAGAGAGCAGGGCTCTCCAGCCTGGAACCCAGACCACAAAATAATTTCTTTATGCCTAAGCATAAACATATAACATTGGAACCGACCATCTGCCTGCAGTAGCTAGCTGATGGAGGAACAGCTTTCTGCCTCTTGAATTTTTCATTTTCTATTCCTTAAGGAACATTCAATTAGTTACATCTCTTAATGTATGGGAAATGTAAAATACACATTGAGAATCATTCTTCTCCCAGATGTTATTTGACGGGATGCTTTGTGGTTTCTCAGTTCTAAGCTCAAAATTTAAAGAATTCTATTTGGTACAAATTTCTGAATACATGGACTCCTGGGGTCATTCTTCATTTGTTGAAGCATGCCCTCTTTGCTGTAATGTTCTTTTTATACTTAGCAAAGAGTAGTTTAAATTAGTCATGAAGCATTCTTACAAAATTAAATGTTTTAATTTTACTATATATAGATTGATATAGGGTAAATTTTACTGTGAATCTTTCTTGGTAAATCTTGGGTCCTTTGGTTTTGATGAGCATTTTAAAAATGTGATACATTAATTTTTTAGCCTAATGGTAGCATCTCAACAATGCTAATTTCTCAGTGGTCAGAATAACATTGGAACAATTTCAAAAACACAATTTTTATACTATTGAGGGGCTAAGTAAATGTACTGATAAAAGTTATGTTGACAGTTAAAGTGTTGACAGTTAACTCATGGCCTAATCCAAGAGCAGATGGAATGTCTTGCTTGAATTCTGGTTCATTAAGCAAATGTGACATTTTATTTTTAAATCCTTTTAGTTCAGGGAACTGAAGTGGCAAAATAGTAATATAAATGAAGCCACTTATTAATGAACAGAAGTAAACTATAGAAACAGATTGCAAGCAGGCTTCTTCAGACATGGTAGCTCAGTGTTCTTACGTCTGAATTTTGACTACACAGTTTGGCTGATACTTCATTATTATTTCTGAAAGTGTTAACTATAAGAATGTACTGTGGCCAGGCATAGGGTAGGATGGAGAGGAGGCTCAGAGGTTAAAAAAGCAGTTGCTGCTTTTGCAGAGGACCCAGGTAAGGCTACCAGCACCTACATAGTGCCTACAACCATCCGTAAACTCCAGCTCCAAGGAATCTTAGCATCCTCTTCTTGCTTTGATGGAGATCAAGCATGAATGTGGTGTACATAAATACAGACAGACTTATATGTATAAAATAAAATAAATCTTCAAAAAGGAAAACAATGTTGAGTCATCCAACTTCGTGGTGAGGTACATGCCAGATTTAGAGTTCATTGTATTTGAATAGTATAGTTTGTAGCTCTCAGTTTGTGCAGATAATAAAATAGTTTCTTTATATTTGATGTGCTTTGCTTTAAGTTTGGGAGAATTGCTGTTTTAGTTATAGAACTTATAGCACTACATAGTTTAGATTTGCATTGCTTAGTCTGTTTCATTTCTATCAGCTAATTAATATTTTTGTAAAAGCAGACTAAAATTTTTCAGTTGCCACAGTTTATTTCAGAATGATAGCAGTGCCATCTCTAATGGTAAATCAGATCATATTGTTGAGTTTGTATTGTGCATTTGTTAAGATCATATTTATCATTTGCAGCCTAAAGTAATATTGGCATCCATCACTTCATGACATCTGAGCAGATAAGGAAGCATATTAGTGAGAACAGTTTCTCTTGCAAAGGAAAGCATAGTTGAATGACTTATTGTCACCAGTTTCTATGATGTCATCTATTGGGAAGAGAAGCTTTGGTTTTGATATGTTACCTCATTTATTCTTTGAATTAACCAGTTGCAGGTGTATTTCCTAGAATGGTGTCATTACGGTGGAAGGTGGTATTTTTTTTTCTGTCCCAGTGTGCTTTTGCAAGAGTCAAACAATTCATTATATAATACCAGATGCTCTACTTCTCTGAAGCTTACACGAATACTCTGATCGTTGAGTCCCTGATCTCCCACTGTTGTGTGTGTCAACTAAGTTTTATAAAATGATGTATAAATGTTTAGTATATAAAGTATGTATCTATAGTAGATACTAAGGGAAGGCTTTTGAAGTTCATATCAGTAGTAGCATACTCTATATTTGAAGAATGTTACCACGGATGGCTTACCAGAATAATGCTTTAATTTTAATTTTATTTCCTCTTCAATTTTCTGTCTTTCCTGGTCTTTTTCAGAAAATCATTATTTTTGACATATGCTACTTTAACAGCAGTGCTCACATCATGAGATATTTTTATGATTTACCTATGATTTGCCAGTGAACTACACTCAGCTTTAAATAATCATCAAAAATAATACCTTGGAGAAATATACTCTTGAATTGGCCATTGTCATTAGTGAATAACTTGACATCATGGGATATCTTAAACACTTTTGATTTGTGCCATATGGAAGGATCCATATAGATGATAACTAATCTGTGTAACTTTTTCTTCATTTTAGTTTGCTTGTTGTGTCTTGTTTTTTAGATGCTTGTGACCACACCAGAAAAATGGGATGTAGTAACAAGGAAGAGTGTTGGAGATGTTGCTCTTTCTCAAATTGTGAAACTCCTGATTCTTGATGAAGTTCACTTGCTGCATGAAGACCGGGGCCCAGTGCTAGAAAGCATAGTTGCGAGGACCTTAAGGCAGGTAAGAGGCAGCTATGGACTCCAAGTCTCACTGCTCTCTGCCTCACTCTCCCACGCCAGCTTCCTCCTACTTACATCCCAGTGCTTTTCATTAAAGGGAAGTGTTTGAACTTCTTTCCTCTTCCCAAGAGACACCCAGCATCTTCTGTCACCATCGGTATCTTAGCTGTCTTTATGCCCTTTCTCTCAAGTCCTTGCCCTTCCTTTCCTGTGTACCATTCTTTTCACTCTGTAAATTGCTCCTTTTTTGTTTTGTGCCTTAACTTTTCCTACTCAGTGGGCACTTTCTCTTCAGCTTAAAAGTGGCATTTAACTTCACTAAAAATTTTCTTCAAAGTTTTATTTTTCTACTTAACTTCTGGAAATACTAATCTGATTGATTGGCCCTCTCCATTTTATTTTCTATCTGTGACAGGATGGTGAATTCTTGAACATAAGCATAAATAAAATGTTTTAGCAGGTTCACCAGTTACTGAAAGGTTGTTCTTAAACCTGTTTTAAACTTCTGTTGTAACTGAATATTAGTATTTGATACTACTTAACCAAACCAGCTGTTAGATTCTGACTCTTTACCTGTGGCTCCATGATGCACCCTATCTTGACTTTTCGCTTAAACTTTGTCTTATTAGTGTTTATTAGTTGTATCAAGTAAGGGGCTTCATTATGGTGTTTTATACATATACATAAAGTGCTTTGAACATATTTAGGGCTGCATTGCCCACAGTTATCACCTCCTTCCCCATTGCCACCAGTCCCCCTCCTATTTTCTATCCTACTTTATATTTTCTTTTTAAAGATATTTATTTGCTTTGTTTTTCTTCATGATTTCTTAATGATCTCTTTCATTTTTGATATGTGAGCATTCTCTAAGACACTCACATTTGCCTCATTATTTTTTGGTCCTAAATACTTACTCTTTTAAAATAACACTTATTCCTATGTAACACACACACAGACACAGAAACACATTTGTTCAATATCTCTTATCAAAAATATTTTAGAACAGATGTGTTTCAGATTTTCTTTAAAAAAATTTTTTTGGTAGAACTTCATAGGTAAGTATTGTATTTATATGATTTACCCCATCCCTCTAACTCCTGTGTCCCCCATTCTCTGAAATTCATTGCCTTTTTTCTTTATCATTGTTACATATAGAAATATAATTGTATAAACATATCCTTCTGAGTTCATTTAGTGTTACTTGTGTATATGTTCTTAGGACTGATCATATGGAATTAGATAACCAATTTGTGGGGTTATCCCTGGGAAAGACTTATTCTACCTCTCCCTTTCAAATTTTCTTTATTTTGACATGTCAACATAATGCATAATTGTCCTAGAAATGGGAGTTTTTAGTCTATATGTGAAATTCACTTTCATCTACATGCATTTGAGATATAAAGCCTGAAGATTTTAACTGTTGTTTTAGCACATTGGAATTTTGGCTTCAACCTGTCAAAATATGGAATCTTTCCATGTATGACATTATGTTATCACTTAAAAAAAATTCACACTGAAGTAACTTGGATTTCAGATTTTTTAGGTTAGGTATGCTCACCTCGTGTGTGTGTGTGTGTGTGTGTGTGTGTGTGTGTAGCATGTAGATTCATTTCTGGCCACACCTGGACTCATTATTTTCTCAGTGTCCATTCCATCTCCATATAACAATGCCAAAACTTTCATGTTTTCCCTTCATTTGCATATGCCACTGCATGTTCTTTAAAATTCACTTCCACCCAAATGTATTTTTTATATTTGTAGTTCTATGATTCACATCTGAAATATCTTAATGCAGATCCATTAAAATTTTTAATATAAAAAGGGAAATTTTTTAAAAGTTGTTTCTAAAGCAAGTTTTAAAATACTTTTTTCCATGAATGGGCCATAAATTTTTTTAGTCATATTGATGATTTAATTTTATTTTAAAATCTTTTAAGAAGATATATGTGGTAGTTTGAATAAGTCTCTTATACATGAATGCTTAGTTTAGAGGTTTAAAATAAATTGACCCCCATAGGTCTATAGGGAGTCACAGTATTAGGAGGTGTGGCCTTGTTGAAGGAAATGATTTTTAGTTCACATCCTGCTGCCTGAAGATCAAGATGTAGAACTCTCAGCTCCTTCTCCGTCCCCAAGTCTGCCTGTGTGCCACTATGTGCCACCATGATAATGAACTGAACTTCAGAAGCTGTAATCCCTCCAAAGTTAAAATGCAACTGTAACTAACATACTTAGTCATAATAGAGTGGCACTACTTGAGAACGATTAGGAGGTCTTGCCTTCTTGGTGTAAATGTGGCCTTATTGGAGGAAATGTGTCACAGGGTGGGCTTTGAGGTTTCAAAATTCAAGCAAGGCCTAGTGTCCCCTCATGCTGCTGCCTGTGCATCTGTATTTAGAACTCTTCAACTGTTTCTCCAGCAGCATCTCTGCCCACATGCCCCATGCTCTGTTTCCCGATGACAATGGACTAAACCTCTAAAACTATAAACAAGCCATAATTGTTTTTTCTTATGAGAGTTACCTTGGTCATGGTATCTCTTCAAAGCAATGGAGTGGCAGTCTTAGCATGGTGCAAAAATCACAAGTTTTAAAAAGAAACCTGTGTAATAAAAGTATTACAAAAATCACTAAAGATACAACTATCAGAATAAGAGTAAATGAATAGTAGAGAGTCTTTGTAGCACCTAAAATCAATCTCTAATATTTGTAATAGATATTTTTAAAATTACAAGAAATTATCTTTAAAACAGGAGATTATTTAATAGAAATGAAGAAATATAAAAATAAAAATGTTGAGAAATATAGAGAATGTGTCTTAAAAGAAAAAAATCTGTATTTCTACCAGATTAGCAAAAATGTAAAAGAATATAATTTGAAAGCATCTGTTTTTCTAGTTTATTTCAGGACACCTAGTCTGGAAGCAAACAACATAAACTCATATTATTTCCTATAATCGTTGACATTCTCTTTTACAAGCTAAATAGTTTGGGAACAGCCCAAATGTTCTGCAAAAAGAAGTTATTTGATAACTTACATCCCATTTCTCCAACAACTACTTTGCAGGCTTTAAAAATTAAAGGTGAGGGAGAACCACATAAACTGAACTTCAAAAATAGCCATGTTACATTCTTCATGCAACAACAGTCTGTCCTGTTTGTGGAACACAGACTAATTTTATGGGAAGAAAAGTGTGCAATACATATTTCCATTCATTCATTGTTTTATTTAATCAGATTTATTAAACTCTAACCATGTGCTAGCTAAACACTTCCAAGTACTGTGAATTTAGAAAATAAGTTCGTGGACATGTTTTGGCTTTAACATGGCATAGAGTGAGGCACATGTCTGTGAGAGCAGTTGCAGGAAGCTCAAATATGTTGGGTTTGTTTGTTTTACAGTGAGGATGGAATTGAAAGAGTATTTATGATATGTCACATTTTAACATGTCAGCACATTACTACAACTATATAAAGTAAAAAGACTTAAATACTCAGTATGATTTATAAAGTCAGACATTCTCTAATAGAGTTTCAGAATAACTTCAATGATGCATGTGGTTGTGACACAGAGAACACATGAAAGGTCTGTACCTGCTGCTCTCTCCACAGTCTCTCTTCCTCCAACACCTGTTCTCTGCTCCAGGTTTTACATCCAGGATCTTTTACATTAAAAAGAATGATTTTGATCCTAATTTTTTCTTTTTATGCCTTCATATTAGAGAATTGGTGTCTTTTCCAAGGAGTCATGATATATGAATCTATACAAGCCCCCATTTATTTGCAGTGAGCCACCTTGAGAGTCCAGGCCATCACTCTAAACCATTTCACAGATAAAGGCTTTCTTGCAGTTTTAGAGCTGTAGAGACCAAGGAAATATCTACACATTTGCTAAAGGGTTGTGGTTATGTGTTCATAGGGGGACTAACTAGCCTTACTGTATCTTCCCACAGCATCAGGAAGTGGGAAGTGGTATTGCTGTTAGTCCTTCTTGTGGCTGTATATGCTGCATCATATGTGTTTTACTGCATGTAGCTTGTTTTAGAGAACATATAACATATTTCACACTCCATTTTCATCTTTTGATGTTACCGCTTTTCAATAGTTTCTCACCCTTTCTTCATTTGTAGTCCGAAGAAAGTTCCAGATTTTTTAGCTAGATACTAAAAATTATTAAAGTCTGGTCATCTCACTTTTAACTTCTGCAAAATCTGTCAACTAATGTGGGTTCTAGCCACTTGAAGCTATTTTATTTTTCCCTATTTCTTTACAGTGCATTAGCCTGTACGATATGTGTAATTAAACTTACTTGAGGTAAAATGTGGGTTATTCCTGTATGCGATTAAGGCTTCTAAATGCCAGTTTTACATTTTTCATCACTGTGTGCAAATATTTCTTAGAAATATACTGTACTTTTGAATGTGTCACGTACTTCTCGTATATTTAAATTTTTCATTCTGTTTCCTAAATACCGAAATGAGGTGTCTAAAATAAAGGAGTGGATTTTTTATATTACTGTATGAAGAGTTTCTTATAGTAAATTTTATAAGCTGTCTATGTTCCCTCTGCTCATACTTTGTGCATTTTTAGCATGTTTCAATCATAATCATACAACTAGCGACAACTCATATTTTATCTTCTGTATTTTTTCACTAGATTTTAATTTCCCTGGTATAAATGTAACTTTGAATCACATGTAACTTTGAATCACAAAGTGCTAATGTAGTGTTCCTTACTATTTATATTAAAATGCATTTGTTTGTTCCTTGCGATTACCAGAAGTTCCCAGAAGATGGCAGTGTTTCACATCATAAGTAACCCTGACTCCTCTTACTGTGAGTGATGCAGGAAGCTATGTCAGCTCAGTGTAGCTTATGTTCCCGTCAGAAATTACGTGGTAGATTAGGGACTACATTCACAGCACACGTGGAATCATGGGGAGATAAGACAGATGGGCAAGAAATTATAAATTATTGTACTTAACAACATAAACTAATTTTACTTCTTAAGTTTTTCCAATGAGGAGACAGACTGTCCAAACTTAAACTTTATGAGATAGAAATCATAAAAGTTTGGAAAAGGTAAATCATAGAAGCTGTGAAAAGCCTTGGGTTCTATTATCAGCACTTCCCCAACCTACCCCAAAAAGTTAAATCCCTGGTTTTTGGACTACAGATGAAGAATCTCAGAACAAGTTTTGTAGTATTCAGCAATACATGTTTCATTACCTGGTTTGATTGCTTCTCATTGTTTGGAATTCTGTAATTTGTTTCAGATTTGGTTTCTTTTCTGTTTTATGTAAGATTACTTTAGTGAAACCAAATTCCTGTATATTTCTTTCTCTGTATGTGTGTGCATCAATTTTCACCCAGCTCAATCCGTATTTGATCTGGATTTATGCTTCAAGTAGTCTCTACAGGTGTGGGTCTGTGCCTACTCAGGAGTGCACCCCCTAATTACCATGGATTATGCAGTCACCCAGCATAGATGGTTCTGGAACCATGAAGTTACCCACAATGGCCTGTTTTGTATATTTTACTGAATCTCCAAAACTGAGCAAACTTATTAACATTTACTTTTATAACAACATCATAGCCGTGTAATGATATATCTTCATTATCAAGTATATGGATATTTTTGATCCTTTGATTTTGTCATTTTCCACATATTGCAATATTATAATCCAATCAGAATTTGACTTATTAAAAAATTTTGAGTTTGGGGAATTTTATTTATTTGTTTAGGCAATAACAATTGTTACATACCAAGTCAGCCCTCTACCAGGGAATTAAGTTTCCAGCCCCAGTTTTTGAAATTTATTGTATTTTCTCATGGTACAAAGCTATTTAATGTCTATTCTGTAGTTTTAATGATAGTAGATAAAGAATATGATGTGTGCATGCAAGTATGCATGTATATGTAGGGGATTCAAATATGATAGGCAAGTATTCTGCCACTGAGTCACATAACCGGGGCCTACATCTATTATTTCTGTAGTTTCATATGAGAAGGCCCTCTGTTGACCTGTGATCTCACATCCATTTTCTGTACTATAGTTTTTAGCAGTTCATATGCATAGAATACATGATATTCCTTTTGGTTAATTTGCATGAATCTTAGTTAAGTAAATAACTTCCAATTGGAATTACCCATTCAGGTTGAATCCACACAGAGTATGATAAGAATTCTTGGACTGTCTGCAACCTTACCCAACTACCTCGATGTTGCTACATTTTTGCATGTTAACCCCTACATTGGACTTTTTTACTTCGATGGCCGTTTTCGACCCGTACCTCTTGGACAGACATTTTTAGGTATTAAAAGTGCAAATAAGGTAAGAGCTTGTTTTAATAGCTATACTTTTAAAGGAAAAATATTTTTGTTGACTTACTGTTGAATACTTAAGTGGGATTACTTAAGTGATACTTTCATAACATACAATATGACTTCAAGCAAAATCAGGCACACTTCTCAGTGTTGGTGGTAGAAATCTTCCTACAAAAAGGATCTTATGGTGGCTTACAGTGTTTTGAACATGTTAAAAGCTTCACAGTATTTTTATTTAATTAAAGGATATTGTAAATAATAAAAACTAATTAAATCAGTAATATATATTTTGATATAATGTTCATTTAAAATAAGGAACAAGGCTTTCAGATATAATTGAAAAGTAATTTCATGGTAGCAACTAATGGGGGAGATTTATGCTTAAGAAAGATGTTTTAAGCC
>LOJH01049316.1:310-13189 GCA_001685095.1 Ellobius talpinus
GATAGATAGATGATAGATAGATAGACAGACAGATAGATAGAAACAGATGATAGATGAAAATAGATTGATATAGACAAATGAGATAGATGATAGATAGGTAGAGATGGTGATAGATGATAGATGACAAATAGATAAGACAGATATAAACAGGTGATAGAGATAGATAGATGAAAATGCAAGATAAGATGAAAAAGATAAGATACAGCCATGATAGATGGATGCACAGATGTAGAAACTGGCTGAAATAGTAATGGTTCTGCTTCTCTGGCTTCTGATATAAACCCAGTCCCCTAAATAGATGCAGCACATCTCAGCCATCTGTCCATCACTCCCAGCATCTATTCATTCACTCAACCAACCATTCCACCTTCCAGCCTGCCTTTCACCTTGGCTGTCTGTCTTGCTCTGGCCTCTGGAGGACTCTAACAGTCACACCACATGTCTGTAGAGGGAACAGCAACTGTGGAGTAACAGAAGCAGAAGGGCCACTGCTACTTCAGAGAGGCCCACATGCTTGTGTAAGCATGAAACGGAGACGAGCCTCCAGCAGGCCATGATTATGAGAAGTGTCCATGTATGCAGGTCAGAGTCTGTGCAGTGGAGCCACCGCCAAGGACAAGTACTGCCCAAGCAGGGGCTCTGCAGAGGCTTAATTCTTCAGAGTACCTTTCGCAGAAATACATCTACATTTATTTATCACAAAAGTATCAGGAGTTGCTAGGCAAACATAATGCAAACAGGAAAGATATTAACACGCATAAGAGCTGAGAGCCTGAGCACTGGCCTTTCATTCACATAATAAACACTCATTACACATTTTTTCCTGTCCCCTTACTAATATCCCAGTATGGCTCTAACACATTCAGCCTCTCCCTGTTAGTGTTTGTTCCTGTGAGAACTGGATCATAATGAAACATTTCCTCAGCAATGTTCTGCTTCCCAGCCTATCCCTCATCCTCCATTAACTCACAAAACGTTTATTAAATGCCTGGGTTTTTTTCTCCATTTTTCTTTGTTTTGTTTTGTTTGCCAAATTCTGGGAACATGATGGCTCATTGTATTTGTGAGTTTCCTGATGTATTGGGAGAGGATCTTCTATGAAGAGCCATCCAATCAGCACCTCATTTAGTGATATGAACTATACACATACATTTGGGCAAGGTAGAGAGATGTGATTTCCCTAGGAAATAACCCTCATAGGTACATCGTTGAGTATTTGTTTGTCAGGTGGTGGCACTATTTTGGGACTTTGTGGGCACTTTTGGAGATGGGGCCTAGCTGGTGAAAGTACATCACTGGGTTCTTGGGGATATCCTGAGCAGCTCGGCTTCCTGTCTGCAGTGGGGTGAAGGACTCCTTCCGCTGTCCTCTCCCGCTGCCATGATGGTCCACAAGCCCAGAAACATGAAGTAACCCCAAATCAAAGGCTCAGAAAGCAAGTAAGACAAACTCCTTCCTGTGAGCTAGTCCTTTGAGTACTATGGTCAAAATGAAAAGTAACTAATACAGGTTCTGTCAAAGGTTATGACCCCCTGAAGGAGGTAACCGCTGAGCAGAAGCAGGGATTATGTGAGGGTAGTAGCTCCGTGACTATCTGAGAAACCACACTTGAGGCAGTGGGAAATGCAGGCCTAAAATGTAAATTCTCCACTAGGAAATGTCACATCACAGATGCCTTACTCTGGGGGTTTGTTGGTTTGTTTATTTAAGTTCTGATTATCTCCTCTTTCAGTTTCTAGAATTCTCCAAGCTGTTTTCTACGTTATGCTTTCGCACGTTCTGTTCCTTTGTTTGGGGCCACTCTTTCCTGTTCTCACTTGAGTGACTTCTCAGGTCTGTGTCCCAGACCGCTTTTCTCCAATGGCTATCCAGCCTGGGGTGAGTTCTCCTTTCCCACTCTGGTAGCTTCCCACAAAGCCTGTTTGAATTATATTTATTTGATGTACTAAAAATTGCACATTAAGAAGAGCAGGCTCTTGGATACCCACCAAAACAAGATGGTAAGACTCCTGCTGAAGACACCACATACCCTGGATACAGAACACAGACTAAATGGGAGCTAAGCTGGAAGTCATTCCCTACTGACTAGTGCCAGAAGCTGCTATGCAGGCTGCTGCGGGAAAAGTTATCAAGGATCACACTCAGATGTAGACCCTGCCTGCAAGATGTACCCACTGGTGCAGTAGTGGCACGTTCTGGGAGTAACCAATTGCCGATTAGATATACTCCATGGGATGGAATACATGCCTGGCCCTGGAGAATAGGTCTAAAGACTATTGCTAGAGAAGTCACAAGATTCTATGAGGGAATCTACTACTGATGTTTAATCAAACGGGCAGATTGTTGAAGAACCTTCTAAATATATTTATACCCATAAATTAGTGCAGGTCTCAGCCTCTGTCGGAGGATGGTGACGAGTGACAGTCACAGTGCTGAGAACAAGTGACTAATGACTGCTTGGTTCCAAGTGGAACATGTGTGTCAGCCCCTAAGTCCACTGCAGAAGAGAAAGTGGGTGGACTGAGGGGACCGACTGATGGGAAGGTGGGGGTGGGGCGTCTTCTGGAAATGATGCAGCTGTTGCAATCATAAACACACAGCAGCTGTGACTGCTTGGATGGGACCTGAGAAGAACAAAGGAGAAGGAAAGAGGGGAGAGAGGAGAGGAAGGAAAGGAGAAACACGGGGTAGGAGGTGGAGAAGAGAAAGACAGTGGGGGTAGAGATAGGTTGGATAGGGTGTTGAAAGGCGAATGCAATCACAGTGGTTGTATGCAGATATAATAGTGCCAATATTTTTAATTAAATGAAAGTAATAAGAACTAAGGGTTGAGCAGATGACTCAGTAGATGGATGGGATGAGTCATTCATGGAGCATCCAAGCCAGGGGGCTGAGACCGGCAGGCGGTGTCTGAAATACAAAGGGAAGTTATTGAGGAAATTCAGGAGCCAAGGAAGGAAGAAAGGGGAGGGAAATCTGCCAGAGAAAGCCAAGCAAAGGGAGTAGGTGGGCGTGGAAGACAGGCCAGACAGGACAGTCGGCAGAAGACAGAGATTTTGACAGCAGACAGCAGCTGATGCTAGAGAGAAGGCTCAAGCCTGAAGAGCACTTCCTGTTCTTTCAGAGGCCACTGATTTGGTTCCCTGCCTGATGTTGGTCAGCTTACAACTGTCAGGAACTCCAGTTCTGGGGATCAGATGCCCTCTTCTGGCCTCCCCAGACACCCACACGCATAGCACACATTTACACACACACACACACACACACACACACACACACACACTAAAAAAAAAGGAGAAGAAAAGGCTGCACCACATGCCGTGTACCAGCAAAGGCTCTACTGAGCTTCAGATGGACAAGACCAGCATGGCCCAAGGTACAGCACCCAAGGTCAGCCAGGTCCCTGCTGCCATCCCATAATCTTCCTCTGCCGGGACACTTAACAACATGCCCAGTAACTGCTCAAAATACTCCCCATGCCTTAATAGTTCTCAGTAGGATGGTGACCATGGCCTCCCCTCTGTCCACCCTCCAGAGCATACCCCTACATGGAGTTCTCCTTGGCATGGTGTTGCCTGCTGTGGTACCCAGATTGTCAGATATGGCCAAAGCCCCCTGTCCTGGGACAGTCACAACCCTGGGAATATTCACAGCATGACCTTCCGCAAGCCCTTGAATCTGACAAAGCAGCCAGCTGGGGGTAGGTCAGGGATGGCTTCCAGCCCCGCCTGCCTTGACAGGAGACATTACAACAGATGCATTTGTATTTTATTGTGTGACAAATGGATGCAGTGTGGAAAGAGAGGATAATAGAGCCTGAGAAAGGGCACAAAGTCTTTCTGGGCAGCCCAACAGATGGGATCGTACGGAATGATCAAGCACAGGTTCCCATGTCAGAGCCAGCTGCTGAGGCAAGGCTTCCTTCTTCATCAGAAGAAAAGACATTCTTCTTCAAATGAGGGTACACAGCAGACAAATGTACCCAGGACAGCTTGGATTTAATGTCCCCACCGGACTCTTAGAGGGAGCCAGCAGGCTTGATTGAAATGCCACAGTAGGTGATGGTAGATTCCTCATTCCCTGCCCACTCTAGGATTTTGGGAGCACCCTCTGTAGGCACAGGGTACCCACACCACTGAATGACATCATTTTGGATGGGGTTTTTGTTTTGGTTTTATAAAATCTATCCATTGGAGTACGTCTTTAAAGGGGGAGTTGCTGGTCTTTCAACATGTGGATAATTGATTTGTTACAAGTCACAGGAGAGCATTTGTCATTCGGAAGCCACCAAAAACCATGTGTTCTTCCTCCCAAGATAAGTACAGAGCCTTTTGACTTATTGCTGTCATTAAGTTGAAGTGTTGGCTGATTATTTTGCTATTTCAGAATTCCCTGTAAATCACGCCCTTATTTTTGTGATTGCAATTTTAAGAAGAGGTGCTTGATTTATAGGTGACAGCCAGGAGGAAGAAGCGAAGGGAGACATCGCAGGAGGTGGCAGAGGCTAGAGGTCCCATAAGGACACAACTGGAAGCAGATATTTGATGCATCAATGTGACTCTACACACATCCACACCCCCCTAAAATACGCCCTTACCTGAGAGAGAGGTTTTCGTTCCTGGGGCTTAGAGAGATGCTCCTGGGATCTTCAGAGACCAGGATATGCCAAGGTTTCCTTCTAGCTAAGAATTGATGACAGAAGAACTCCAAAGAGATATCCGTCCTCTCTCATGCTTGAGCAAGCCGCCAGACCTAAATCTGTGTTCACCGAGAAAATAAGTGATCGGGATCTGGCTCCAACTGGACACAGCTGGATTCTGGGGTGCCACAGAGCAGAAAATGACTTTCCAGGCCCCAGTGCATCTATCAATCAACTGCGTTTTTGACAACTGTCCAGTGTGGCCTATGGCAGGACTCAGAATGCGTAGATGCCATGCCTGTCTGGACAGAACAGTAGATTAACAGGGAAGGCCAAGGGGCACACCCATCACCTCCATCAGATTAAAAAGTTCTAAGAACTGGGGACTAGGCTGACCTCTAAATGATTGTGGGGTCACCTCTTTAGAGGAGGGCAATGTGACAGTTGTTATGAGTCTACTAAGGGCACACTTCCCTTCTGATAACGAGAATGGGATCTCTGGCCTGGGTGAAGCCTAACACTCCAGCTGGCCAGGTCAGTCACCTGGCTGCGAGACCGCCCCTCCAAAGGCATATCTGCTCTAAACCCTGCTAAAGAGACAGGAGGAGTAGTTGCCCCTTTAATGAGGTAATGTCCTTTTCCTTCCTAGAATGCTCAACCCCAAGTACAGCCCCTCCAGAGCTGGGAGGTTCTGTTGGGTCTGCCCATCATTCTGCTATCAACTTTTCCTTTTTCTTCCCCTGGTCTCTTTCTTTAGGAAGCTGGACAGAGTCTAAGGCACTTCCTCTTATACTTTGGTCTTCTACTCTCTTTCCCTAAAGCCTCCTTCCCCACCATGTGGTTGCTTGTCCACAGCGTGGCTGACTTTTGTTCCTAACTCAAATAGCAGGGCTTTCTCTCTTCCTCATTTCCATCTTCCCCTCCTCACAGTTGCTTAGATTTGTAGCTTTCCTGGAGTTTTTCTTTTAAAGACTAATAAAATTACCCTGAAACTTTAAAAAGAAAAGAGAGAGGAAGGGAAGAAGGCAGGACAGAGGGAAGATAATTGGGTGTTGAGGAGCTAGCTCAGTAGTAAAGTGATTGTTGCACACACATGACGACCTGAGTTCAGACCTGTAACATCTGTGTAAAAGCCAGACATGATGGCACGTGCCTGTTCCCTCAGTGTTAGGGGTTTGAGGCACAGACATGTGGATGCCCTCACTTGCTGGCTAGTGTAGATCAAACAGTGAGCTCTGGGTTCATTTAGAGACTCCAGCTCAAAGACGAAGGTGAAGACAATAGAGGAAGACAACACACATCCATGCACAAATGAGCATTAGGGTGCTCACTCACACACACGCACGCACACACACACATGCACACATACATGCATCATAAAACATGCTATAGAAATGAGTCAAGGAGCAGTCATATGTAAACAACTCTCATTCAGTGTAAATCTCTATCTGGAATTTCTATATTAAGGGACACAGACCTCCATGATGAAAGCATCATGAGAGGTCAGGCTTGAATTCCAAATGTTTCCGGTAAAGGTAAGTGTTGATAGTGAGCCCACATCTGGGGAAACATGTTCAATGCTACGTTGTTCAAATTGGAGTATATACTGAGGGACAGTGGCCAGGATGTGGAGAGAATGCAAAGCTATTCCCACAGGGGATCTGGAAAAGGAGCAGAGGCATTCCCCCTGGAGAAGAGAAGGGACGGGAGAGCTCACACATCGCTGCAAGGTTGTCATGGGAAAAAGAAAGCAATTTATTTTATAATTGCACCAGAGAGGGGAGTGGAGACTGCTGGTGGAAGTTAAAGAGAGACAGGCTTCTGTTCCATGTGATTTAGCAATTAGAGGACTCTGGACTAGAAGGCATGATAGACAGTCAGTTCCTTGCCAAAGGAAGTGGTAAAGAACAGCCATGGTGGCCATGGTGGAATTAATGTTCAGAAAATGCCAGCATTTGGTAGAAAGTAAAAATGGATAAAATTTAAGGAATCCTTTCCAGGAGAAAATTCTGTGATTCTGTGATTTATATTTATACTGAAGTATAAATAGTTGGTGGGTCTTTCAAGAAGGTGTGCTGTCTTACTTTCTCCTCTGTTCCTTTATAAAAGACAAGAGCAACTTGAGGGAGAACGGGTTTATCTGGCTCATGGTCCCAGGTTACCACCGATCACGCTGTCAGGGCAGGGAAGCCACCACCATGAGAATGAAGGGAGCGTTGCATCTTCTGTCAGGAGGCAGAGAGTAAAAAATGCCTACTGCTCAGCTCCTTTTCTTCATTTATACAGCCCAGGATCCCAGCCTAGGGAATGGTACCACCCACAGTGGTTAGGTCTTCCATCTTCCATTAAGATGGAATTCTTCCATAATTCTCTTGCAGTCAAGAGAATTCCCCACACTCATGCCCAGTGCTCCATCCCCCAGGTGACTCTAGACTCTATGAAGTTGACAGCACCAACCATCTAACGTGCCTCTAACACAGTGGTTCTTAACCTTCCTAATGCTGTGACCTTTAACACAGTTCTTCATGTTGTGGTGACCCCCACCCATACAATGATTCCATTGCTACCTAATAACTGTAATGTTGCTACTGTTATGAATTGCAAATATCTGATATGCAGGGTATCTGATGATTTGCTGCCCCACCTCAAAGGGGTCATGATCCACATATTGCAAACCACTAAGGAAGGAACAGGCATTGATTTCAGTGTTGACTGTGTTATGTATTCACTTTAGTGCTGTAGGAAATCATACAGTCAATAGCCTTTAACTTAACCGCCCACTGGGGCGTGGCCTCTTATACTATTTATGCCCATGTAGAGCATGCATCCGGCCTCTCTTTTCCAGCTGTGGGATTCGGTTTCTGTTCTCTGTTCCAGCAGAGGATTCTGATTTGTGAGTCTACCCCTAAATAAATAACCATCTATTATTCTCAATTCTGAGCTTGTGTGGGATTTCTTTTAAGCATCCTTCTTCAGCACTGAACTGGATATCCTAAACTGAAAGGTGATGCTGCAGAAGGATTAAGAACAGACCTGTGAGCACCAGCAAGTGGTGTAAGACTCTACCTCCAGCCACTAACTAAATACAAACATCGCCCAAAGAGTAGATTGTTTTCACTGTGACAGGAGACACAGATGGATAGGAGAGCCTTCGCCTTCTGCATTATAAAGACTAGCACGTGTTCCATATTATTAAGAGGAATCAGCACATACACATTTGATTAGCACACGTAATTGGTTAATGGTCTATTTGTTCTGAGCTAACCCCACTCCTGTCCAGATGTCCCTAGCGAAGTACAAGGTTGACAGCAAAAGAAACTGACTAGACTTAGCATTGCAAGAAGTGCCTGAGCTCAGGCAAGACATTGTCCAGAAATGGGGCATGCCTGGGCTTCAGCATAATTTACTGCCTTGACCCCTGTATAATTTGCAGCTGGACAAGATGATACAGATTTTTAGGATGTCGATGCACTGTCTTCTCAGACTGATGTCTCTCTAAATAGAGCACACTTGGAAAAATTCAATTTCTGCCTCTGCTCATTGGCATCTGCAAGTAATCAATAGTCACGAGCCCTAATGTTCTGGTGATGGCTTCATAGAGTAGGAGAGGAAGAAGCCAAGAATAGCGTCTGCAGCACTCTGTAGGTAACACATGGGCATGTTGGCGTCCCCCTCAGGGCTTGCTTCACAAGCACCACTATCTGGCTGTATCTATGCAAGAAAAATTTCAATAAATTGTGCTTCAGCCAGCTATCATCCCCTTAAAGCCTTCAACACTGAAGTCTAGAGCCTAGAGCCTGACCTGGCCCCTTCACTGTCATCCTGAGACAGGACATAGGTGAAGCTGCCCATGAAATTGGCCTTCTGGTACCAACATCTATCCTCATAAAAAAATGTGTCTAGAACAGCTTTGGACAAACACTTGACCTTGGGCCCAGGCCAGTCTGTTCTCTTCTCAGGGTCCCTAGGTTCCCAGCTCACAAGTTTTGGTATTTTGCATCGAGACTGCCTGTACAGAAGCACTCCATTATGCATGCTAGAAGCGTCTTCCTCCCATGGTTCATTGACATGGCATCCAAAAGGAAGGGAATTACAATAGAAGGAGCTTTGGTCTTAAGATTTTCTGGCATGATTCAAAGGAAGATTATACTAAAATGAGGGAAATACATTTTCATCAAAAGAGCATGTTTAGAATTTTCCACATCATTTCACCTTCTCTGTTGATTTAAGCCAGTAGAATTCATAAGATAATAATAATAATCATAGTAATAATAATAAGCCATCCTTCTGAGACACACAGATGTTTAAGCAGTGGCTGAGACGATCCCTTTGGCTGGGTCTCTCTCTTCCGACCCCAACAGAAGCTAGCAGCCACAGTGTTCTGAAGAGCTAGCTGGTATAAACGGTAACAGCAGTGTGTGCAGCAGGCAAGTGGGATGGGCCATGATAAGATGGTCTGGGTATAAAAGATCTGCTCAATAAATATGCGTTAAAGTCCTGTGCAAGGCCTTCACCATGCAAAGGTTAAACAAAAGGCACATCCTTGACCTCTAGCTATCCCCAGGCTAGCAAGGACCACAGATCATGAGTCAACAACATAGGTACCTTCCGCATGTGCAGCATTAGTGCTCAGCTGCCAACTCCTTGGTTAACCTGGGGAAGTCTTTGAACCTCTCTATGCCTCCCTTTTCTTGCTCAGAAAATGAGGATGGTAGCGAGGAGCTGACGTACGTAACAGGGCTCAGAAGGGTGTCTGAGATGTGCTAAGTCGGCTAGCCATTGTTGTCATTCTCACAGAAAGACGTGGTTCAATCGCCTGCTGCTTACTCAAAGTTTGGGGAAGGCTTGGAAAGCATTGTCATCAAAGACAGAGAAGGTAGCCAAGTGGAGCCAACAGGAAGATAAAGGCATAACAATGACAAAGCAGAGACGTGACACGGCACTTTGTCTCTATCTACTTGCATTAAATGGTTTGTCATATACACATATGTGCACTAATGTTTATGCTGTATACACATGTATATACTGAATGCCACATTGTGGACATATGTATACATTAAGTGCCATGTTGTTTGCATATACACATTAAATGACATAATATATATATATGTACACACACTTAACGGCATGCTGTTCACATATGCATAGATTAAAGGACCTGTTGTATGCATATACATAATAAATAACATGATGTGGGAGCTGACGAGATGGCTCAGTGGTTAAGAGTACTGCTGTTCCAGAGAATCTGAGTTCAATTACCAGCACCCACATGGAAGCTCACGCCTATCTGTAACTCCAATTCCAGAGGATCCCAAGTCCTCTTCTGGTCTCCATGGGCAGCAGGCACACGCATGGTATACAGACATATATGCAAGCAAAATATCCACATACACAAAATAAATAAAAAAATTAAAAGACCATGATGTATACATGTGCATATATTAGATGACATGTTATATGCATGTACACATTAAATGGTGTGCTTTATACATGATCATATATTTAAAGCATATCTATATGTACATCCACTGAAAGGTATGTTGTATATATATATACATACATTAAATGGTCTAGCATGTGTCAGTGGGATGATGGGTAATGAGTGGAAGTAGCAAATAAGACAAAGACAGACAAAGATTATTCCATAGAGGATCTTCTTCATTCTGTTGAGAAGCCTGATGGTTTCTTTGTCCTTTGGAAACTGCTAGATGTTAGAGAAGTCACATAATCAGATTTTAAAAGAGAGTGTTGCACAGGGAGAGCTGGGAAGAGCAAGGGAGAGCAGAGCTGGAGAAAGCAGGGGAGAGCCTCTGAAAGTGGGCAGCTCCAGTCAGGAAAAGGCTAATGCAATGTTTCTCTTAGGAAATGAAGAGGATACAAAGCAGACTTGATCAAGAGAGAATCAAAAGGTATTTATATTTCCAGTTCAGGATGATGGATTTTTATCTCCATGACTTCCTGAAACCCTGACTAAAGCAGCTGCAGGTTATTTGAGTCACATACACAGTCTACAATTCCATATATTGGACAACAAAGGAAAAGATGAAAAGCAGATAACAATCATATTAGCTACTCTTCTGTTACTGTGATAAATTCAAAAGTGACTCGTGGAAGAAGTCGTTTGTTTGGGTTTATGGTTCCAAACCGAGAAGAGTCCCTTGTGGTGGGGGAGACATGGCAGCAGGACAAATACTGTGGCTGGAGGAGGAAGCAGAGAGACCATATCCCTACCACAAGTGCAAAGCAGAGAGTCAAGTAGGGCAGAACTATGTCACCTCAAAGCCTACCCCAGTGAGGTACTTCCACCTATGAGACTGCACCAACGAAGCCCACCCAGTCAACACCAACTGGGGACGGAGTGTTCAAATACCCAAGCACACAGGGAGCTCTTCTCATTCAAATCACCATAGCAATAAACGCCTGGAATTTCAGAAGATCCCAATCTCTTGGTGACAGAGAAGGAAAACCAAGGACACTGGATTCCAGTGGACAGTGAAACAGAGACCCACACAATCTGCACCATAGATGCCCACAGGTACAGAGGGCACAGAGGGAGGCGGAAACATCTGCTAACTGAAGGCACCAAAACCCAGACCTGGAGCTGAGACCCAGATCTGCTCCCCATCACTGAGCAGTGCGTCTAGCCTCTGGGACCACATGCCCACGGGAATCCAGGGCTAGCCACAAACAGAGTTTGAAGTGTGCTGGTACCCACATTCAAAAGTAGATTCTTAGGTTAAGATTAACTATATCTTTACATTTCGTTTTACTTGACACGCAATTGGTAACATATTTATGGATACAACATGATTTGTATTGCTTTATGTTGCATGATGATAAGATCAGAATGATTAGTGTAATTAGCATATTCCTTACCTCAAACATTGGCTCTAGGTTTATTATCCTTAGCTCTAGTCTCTCTAATGCATGGTAGAATTGCAGAACTTATCCACCCACCTCACCTCAGCCTTGTACCCATTGGCCAAACCTCCTCAACCCCATTTCCCTCTATCCCCCCCAGTCTTTGATAACCACAGCCCTGCTCTTTTCATCTGTGAAATTAATGTGTTTATGGTCTATTTTAAGAATAAGATTAGCTGTAATGACATAACTCGTTTATCACAACCTAATCAAAATAGTGTCACTTCAAACTGTAATCAATATATAAATTTCTGATGAGATCTTTTACATTACTTCTTTTCAAAATACATTGTACATCTACATTTGCATCTCAACCCAGTTGCTACACTGTCAAGAAGAACACTCTCACTCTCATCAGATATCATATGTTCTACAGAGGAAAAGCAGGTCCACATAACCAAGCCATTCCAAAAGAAAAAAAGGCAAATGCTCCCAATATAGAATAGAATGTGTGTTTTGGAAAATAAGTTACAATGAAATTTTTGGTTCCTAAGTTGAAGTTTCAGTTCATGATTCCTGTTCTCTCCTTGCCTCTGCCTCTCCCCTCTCTCTCCCTCCCTCTGTGCCTCCCATTCCAGCTGAAGTGAGAGACTTGTTCCAGTGCATGCTCCATCTTCCATGATGCTTTCCCATTCCACACAACTGGAAGGAAAGAAACCAAATGACCACATGAGAAACCATGAGCCAAAACGGCCCTTCTTTCATTTGACTTCCTCAGGCATTTTGCCACCATGTTGGAAGGCTCGCTAACATGAAACAGACATTCTCCAAACATGTAAGAAATGTCAATATAACGAAAATAGACAGCCTTATATCAGTGTGACACTTACCCAGCTATTAAGGCTCCAGTCCATAAACAAATGACCCTTATAGCTTTGGATCTGAGACAACACAGCATAATGCAGCACACACTGGAACAAAACTGTCTACTTCATAGTTGTTGTGGTAGTTTGAAAGAAAATGGTCCCTATTGGCCCATAGGGAATGACACTGTTAGGAGGTGTGATCTTGTTAAAGTAGCTGTGGCTTTGCTGTGATGTGGGATTCCCCTCTGTATGCTGTGATTGCCATTAATGAATAAAAAAACTGCTTTGGACCTATAGCAGGACAGAACTTAGCTAGGTGGGAAAAACTAAACTGAATGCTGGGAGAAGGAAGGCGGAATTAGAGAGAAGCCATATAGCCCCACCTGAGATAGACACCAGAACTTTCCCCAGTAAGCCACAGCCTAGTGGCGATACACAGATTAATAGAAATGGGTTAAATTAAGATGTAACAGTTAGCCAATAAGAAGCTAGAGCTAATGGGCCAAGCAGTGA
>LOJH01049317.1:0-12879 GCA_001685095.1 Ellobius talpinus
ACCACCATCACCACCTCCACCACCACCCACACGATTATCCACATAATCCAGCATGATCCAGCACACTCTTCTACACTGGCCTCTCTGCTTCAGCTCCTGTACTCCACAAATCAGACATGGACTTTAAAAACAAAAGTTAGGTCGTGTTGCTCCCTCACTTCAAATCTCCCCCATGTCTTCCACTTCCAAGGCTGGCCCAGGTTGGTCTTGATCCTTGGTACCTGCTTTCCTGGAAGCCCTTTTCCCTCTGCTGCAATCTGTTTCCCACCTCAGGTCTCTGCTCTTCCTCCACTGCCTGGAAACATTTTTAACCTCCTTAAAGATCTGCACATGCTTGGCTCAGCAGCTGATCCGAAGCTGGGTCATCTCCTCCTAGTCCCCGCGGGTCTCATCATGTTTTATTTTCTTCAAGACGTGCATACGCCACTCTTGAAAGTGTTGTGGTTTTGGGCCCACGTGGTCCAGAATAGAAGCCTTGCTTTCTTGGTAGCCATTGTCACTTGCTACCACTTAAACAGGGCTTGGAACAAGGTAGAAGGTGACAAGAACTTGTCCGAAAGAACAAGGGAGGATTTATCTCGGATGGTCGTTGTTTGGGTCATTTGCTGGGTGGAGGGGGAGAACCCTAAGGTGCACCTGGCAGGAGGGAGCCAATGATTTCAACTCGGCTGATGGATACACATTCACATTTAGAAACAGAAGGTCATTTGGTAAAGGTCAAAGCTCCATATATTTATATCTAGCAAGACTCGGTGACTAGTTACCATGTATGAACCCCATGCTCCTAAACAATACTCACGTTTCACCATGAACAATTACATTAAATTGCCCAGTCACTGAAGTAGCTTTATTTATTGTTATTCTTCATGCCAGGCAAGCTTTCTTTGCCGTTTCTTTCCCCTCCCCCATTCATTCATTCATTCATTCATTTTTTAAAAAGAAACTGAGACAAAGACTTAAAAGGAACCTTTTATACCTATGGTATTAAATCAAAACAAGACAGCCGCTGTCCAGCCTCAGCTTGCTGATGCGCTTTTTCAATAGCGAATCCAGGAAGGGCGCATGGCAGAGCGGTGATAGGCACAGGTGCAGAATTATTCAGCATCTTGGGGCAACAGCAGTGGGGATTAAGCAGAACTTTCTTTAATAAGATTAATTCCGAAATATGAAGCGCAGTTTGGCATATCGCCAAAGATACAAGGCATTTGTATCTATATAAGATTAAAGGAGCTTTCCCACAAAACAATTTTCTTTTTCAACATCAAAGAGCTGCTCCGGAGAGGCTTCTTGACGGAGGCATGCAGCAGCCAGCACGGTGGTGCAAACAGCTTAATGGAAAGGCAGCTTGCTCAGCTAGCAATGTGTCTTTCACTCACCGGGACATGCAGGGGCATTGTTCTCTGGATCACAAGGATTACAGAATAAGGGAAGCCATGGGTCAGGAATCAAGTCCACACCCCCCCAGACAGGTGGCTCCCTGATGATAAACACTGCATTTCCAGAGACGGAGGCTCAGTACCTCGTGAGGTAGTCCTAACAAGCAATAAATAATGACCCTGATGCTGGAAATAACGGTGACAGCAAAGATCACAGCCACCATCTATGTGTCAGACACTGCACTTAGCGAATAACAAACAGCATGGCCTTCTACCTCTCGCCGTCCCCCTGGCCTTGGGTCCACTCCACAGCCACAAACAGCATGCACGCTCTGCACTGAGCTGCAGATACTTGGAGTAGCTTTTATTCTCTTCCTCTGTTCCTTTTGCCTTCCTGACCTACATTCACATTTGTCTTTTGATCCCAGCACAGGTATTTGCAGGAATTGGACTCACACTACAGCTTACTGGGTTTGCCCCTGCCCAAGCTGCTCAAAAACTTATAAGTTGGGACTGTATCACTCAGTATATTAATCAGGCCCTACACAACTCGCTCCTGAAGATGAGAAGCTGCCAGGTTCCCTCCTAGCCTTTTTGCCTGCCTTATTTTCCTCTTTCTTTCTACAGACATTTCTATGCAGGTGTTTTATATGCCGGACACTGTGTTGTGTTCTGGGACTCTACAATTACCAAAGGCACACCTACAGGTGAACACCAAGAAAGTCACTTACTTATTCAAACTATTATGTTTATTAAATATAAATTAAAATGCAGTGAAGTACAATTATAAAACGCATGAAAAAAGAATTCTATCATGAATTGAAACCATAATATTTGCAAAAGGAGACACTGGGCAAACCAGTGGACAGTCAACCCCAGCTCTAGCTTCTGGGGTCTGAGCCTACCTAGGAAGTGCAGTCCCTACTTAGTTGAAAGCTTGCTAGAGGCTGCCCTAGGGGAGCTCCTTTACGGAAGGGGCTAGGTGGCTACTGCCCAATATCCTAGCCTTTTCTCCTCCCTTTCTCTGCCTGACTGTGGCTTCCCGAAGAGTCAAGAACAGCTGACTAGGTTGAAGGGTCTAAGTTTGTGTAGGGCGGGTTAGAGAGAAACAAATCATTCTGTTGGCAATTAGGAGAGGAGGGAGGGTGGAGTCAGGAATGCGTCTTCTATAATCTGAGAGTGAGTGTTTAGTTGTCAGGAAGGCTGGTAGACTCACGTGCAAGGAGACACTAGGGTGGCTTGTGAGCTTCTGCCAAGTGTAAGTACCCAGGTCCCTTGTGCTGGGAATGTAGCTTAGTTGGTATTTTGTTTGTTTAGCAAACACAATACCCTGCATTTGATCCTTACAACTGCATAAAAATCTGACACATGCCTGCAGTCCCAGCACTCTGGAGGTTAGGACCAGAAGGTTATCCTTGGTTACACAGGGAGTTTGAGACTAGCCTGGGATACGTGAGACCCTGTTTTAAGAAGCTATTCTCCTCTGAGCTCCAAGCAAAAGAGTTTATGCATGCTGAATAGCTCAGGTCAGGACCAGAGTCTGAAGCTCTAGGAGCTGGAAATGTGAAGAACAGAGAATGAACGACCTTGGTAGACCCATCATTCTGTGTCCTTGCTCACTGAGGGACACCCTCTTGGCAGTGAGCCCTTTCTGAAGAAATAAGTATCTGCAGCCACGAAGATAAGGAGTTCTGTAAGCTACTTGGTTCTGGACCAGGTGCCTTCCTTCCCTGGGATCTGTTCTTGAGCTTCTTAGAAAAAGCTGACTGCAAACGGGGGGTGGGGTGCCACATGCCTTAATCCCAGCACTTGGGAGGCAGAGGCAGGCGGATCTCTGTGAGTTTGAGGCCAGTCTGGTCTACAAGAGTTAGTTCCAGGACAAAGCTACACAGAAACCCTGTCTTGAAAAAAAAAAAGAAAAAAAGAAAAAGCTGACTGCACAGGCTGGTTTGATCAGGGCTGCTAATCCCTCCCTGTTGTAGACATTAGGTAATGAGGTCTGGGTGAAGGATATGGATATTGTAACCAGGATTATGGTTGCAGACTGCCTTCCCCTGGGGCAATGAGTGCCCAGCCATGGATGAATGTCGACCACACACCTAGCAGAGCTCTGAAAACAAGACAAAAAGCTGTGAACCAGCAAAAGCTGAAACTTGCCACTGACTATAACAACACAGGACAAAAGATCTATGGATTTGGGGTTGAGGACAGGCTCCGGACTCGAGGTAGGCCACCGAGCATCTTCCTCTTCTGAAAGGCCAAGGTAACTGTATAGAAGGCCATAGATCCTGAGTTCCACATCGGAGGTCAGAGTGTGTATAAGTCAGGGTTCGGCAGAGAAACAGCAGAAGGTACACGTGGGGTCCGCATTCAAAGACTGAGGACCTGGGAGTCTGGTGTCCACTGGAGACAGCAGCAGAAAATGCATCTACTGGGCAAGTTGGGCAGAAGCAGAGCTGGCTTCGCCTTCTTCAGCTTCGTGTTCTATGGGCCTCCAGCCTACTGGATGCTGGCATCCACGTTCAAGGCAGATTTTTCCTGTTTACTTCACTGGTTCACATGCAGATCTTCTGTGGGAACATCCTCACAGACAGACACAGAAGGGCACTTGGATATCTCTAGGTATTTTTCAATCCAGGAAAGTTGACAACCGAAATTAAATCCCCACAAGAGGGATGGTGTAGAAAAACAGAATGAAATTAGCCTCCCATTTTTGGTGGGGCAGGAAGAATACAGGCAGGTGTTTCTGGACGGTCTGAGCTCCTGAGAGTGAATGAGTCAAATAAACCAGGGCTGGGTTGATCCACACCGTCAGCTGGGGTCTAGGAAGAGTGAAGGATTTCCTGCTCAGGGTCCTCTTGATGAGCATATTAGGAGAGATGGGAAATAGGGCTTCTCCCTGACTCAGTGCAAAGGAAACCTTGAGCTTGGATGGATAATTGTGGGATGCCTTTCAATGGAGTTGGGAACATCAAACAAGCCACTTAATTAAAAACTCCTCCTGCCTCTTGCCTGTCAGGCTTGATGTGCCCAGAAGGGAATGACTTAGTTACTTTGCTTATTGTTGTGACAAAATATTTGATAGATATAACTTAAGGGAAGATTTATATTGGCCCATGGCTTCAGAGGGATCAGTCCATCATCGTGAAGAAGGCATGACAGAGAGTCCTGCAGCAGTAGGAGTCCTTGGCAGGAAGCAGAGAACATGGACTGGGCCCAGAGGCAAGGAAAACCTATGTTAGTGATCCTATGTCCCAAAGGTTCCCCAAGCTCTCCAAACAGTGCCACTAACTGGGACCCAAGTGTTCAAACACATGAGCAAGTGGGGGACATTTAACCTTTAAATCACAATACAGGCTCTGTTATTTATGTTGCACAATTTGGTACTATATTAGTCAGGGCTCTCTAGAGTCATGGAACTTTCAGAATGAATCTCTCTCTCTCTCTCTCTCTCTCTCTCGTGTATGTATGTATGGGAATTTATTGGAATGACTTCCAGGCTGCAATCCACCAATGGCTAGCTATGAATGGAAAAATCCAAGAATCTAGGAGCTGCTTTGTCTCATGAGGCTGGGAGTCCCAGCTGGTCTGCTGGGGTCTTGAAGAAGGGATGGATGGGCTGATGGAGGTGAGGGCAAGCAGGCAAAGAACACTCTTCTGTCTTCCATTGTTCTTTATATAGACTTCCAACAGAAGGTGTGGACCAGATTAAAGGTGTGCTTTCCAGCCTTAAGGTCTGGATTGAAGGTGTGTGTCATCCAGCCTCAAGATCTGCATCAAAAGAGCTATTGTCTTCCGGCCTCAGGATCAGGGTCACAGGTGTACCCTCCATATCTGGATTAGCGTGCATTCCAGATATAGCCAAGTTGACCTCCAGGAATAGCCAACATGGGTACTAAGAGTCAGTCTGGCCAGTATATAGTAATAGAGGCCAGGCATTCAGATGGGTCATGCTCGAGAATAGGTCATATGACCCTGCCACTCCAGAGCTAGAGCAAGGGCCAGGTTGCATGCACAGCAAAGGCAAGGCCTGCTCTGCTAGGCTTTTGCATTCAGGTTCTCGTAGAGAGAGTGTCTCTTTCTCTCACTGTACTTCTGTGTCTGGTGACACATGTGAGTCACTTGTAGAAGGCTATTTCACCACAGTGCCTGGCCTACGTGGGCTATCAACAGAGGTTCGGACACCGAACTGAGGAGCTGCAAAGGGAGGCATACAGGAGACGGACTACAAACGGTTTGGATGTTTCATCCACTTAACTTCCCCAGTGGGGAAAAACCAAGGGATGAGTGATGGGCTCAGATGATAAAAGGGAGCTAATGAAGATATGAAGTGGACCACAGACTTGGGGATCACTGGGCTTCTGGCAGCAGGTGTTTAGAAATCCTAGCTGGAGCAGAGGAAGAAATCTCACTTCTGTAATGGACTGGGGAGTCCTAGAGCATTCTGAGAAGTCCACTACTGCCTTCTTTCTGGGACTGTGTATAAGTACTTTTATTTAGAGGGTTTTTTTTGGACCCTGGGTGGAAGATAGCAGCTGTCCCTTTTGAGGGGAACAACTGATGGCCCATTTTGTGATCCATACCTGGAATTGGTCTAGATTCACATTCCATGCCAGGGACAAACACTAGAATCCCAAACTTCCCCTGAACCCTTGTGGACCAATCACTACAGTTTGTAGAAGAGATACTCAGTGCCCTGTTGAGACTATATCTCCTAGGAATCTCTCTCTCTCTCTCTCTCTCTCTCTCTCTCTCTTAACAAATAAGATTTCAAATGTATTGGAATTTGATTTTTGAAGGAGGTGACTTTGAGCCTGTGCTTGGTATAGAACGCTTGTCAAAAGCCAACCTTGGACACAGCTCCCTCTCCCTGCTCCCCTAGTCTGAGTAGGGGGACTGTTTCCTTCTCATCTGACAGAGGTGGGAGCTGGGGTGTGGTGGGTGGAAGGAAACTGAGTGACCTGCCTAGGGTCACAGTGTAGGTCTGGGCAAATCTGGAGTTTCAGATTGAGGATCCCCCCACCCCACCCCGCCACCCAGGGCCTGGGTTCTCTGGGTGATCAGACCTCCTTTATTCCTACAGCTCCAGCAGTAGAGCATTGCCTGGCCTTCACAAAAGGGAGGGATGGGGTCAAGGCAAGGAACAGAAAAGTCAAAGCAACACAGGACCAGAGAAAAAAGAGCAACAAAGAGATCTGGGTACTTGGCGCCTCTTCCTTGCTACCCCTGGACTCTGAGCCACTCTAGATTCTCCTCTGAGCTTCTGCCTCTCCAAGGCCCAAAGGATGGAGGCCAGGGCCAGGGCCAGAGCTCTTACCCAAGCCTGGATCCTGCCGCGTGCAAGCCAGCCGCACCCTTCCCAGCTGGATTGTTCTCTGTTACCATGGAGACGGAACACGCATGGCCACCGCTTCTCCGCTGTTTCAGGCATTCTACACTTTGGACCTTCAGACAGTCCGCTTGCCATTCCCAGATGAGGGAGGGGGAGGTGGGAGGGGGTGTGGCTGCTGAGGTGAAAAGATGGTACGAGTGACTCTCAGGACATCTTGAGTGGAGCTGGTCCCCAGGATCAACACCTTTGAGCACTTAAGTGTCACCTCTGCTCGTTTGCCCCTTTGAGTGCCATTCCTGGGCCAAGAGTTGCCGCGAGGGAACAAAGCCCACATGCGTGGGACTGATCTGAAGTCAAGGCAGAGGACACCAACAGTGAAATTCATAGACTGTGAGTCCCTGAGTGGACTGGCTGGTGTAGGGTGAGCTGGGAGGAGCGGGGAGGTGAGACTGCTATCTATTTTTGTGCTGGGGGGGTGCGTCTGGTATTTGCACAGAAGTTTCATAAGAAAGAGAGTTGGGTGCTTGAAGTGTGATAATTCCGAGTGTTTTCCCATCCTAAATAAACATTTGTGTTTGGACTTAACTTTGCAGTTGCAATTCTTTGTTTCTCTCTTTGTTTGAAGGAGAGTCTGCCAAACCTTACAAGCTGCAGGTAATCTGTAAAGTAAAGAATTGTGAGGACCGTGTGCTTATCGCGTGTTCCTGGCTCCTAAGGTCTCTTGGTGGCCTGGGACAGACTCCTGGGAAGAGCTGGGAACCACAAAACAGAGAATTTACTGTGGACATAGACCCACGTGGACATCAACAAACAGAAAGTAGTCAAGTGGCCACTTCTACCACTCTATGCCAGGATATGGAAAATGGAAGAAAAACAGAAGGGGAAAATTCCAACCAGGATCTTGAGGTTTGGGGATCAGAGCTGAAGCCAAGAGACAAAAGGATGCTATCTCTGTATTAAGAGTTCTTGGGATCGTCCCCCTCTCTCTGTTTTGTTGGGAAGGAGAATGGAGAACTGATTGGGCTGCCTTGGGCATCTACAAGGGCAGTGCCAACAGCTGGCCTGGGAGAATAACCATAGGCCCCTGCCATCTCTTGCTCTTACACAAATCTAAGCCAAAAATGTGCTTGGTGTTCACACACAGCTTCAAGAAAAGTCTCCAAGTTTGTCACTTCAAACAGTGCCCTCAGCTCTCATGTCAGGGTCCGTTTCAGGGTTCACTGACAGCCTGGGGTCATAGTTCGCCAAAGTCTTCCAAAAAGATGGCACCTATAGGTTTTGTTTTTTAGTGTTTTATATTGATGAAGTCATTCCTTTGCGAAGTTTTTTTTTTAACACCTACTACGTGTCTTTATTGTATCAGGAGGTGTTGGGGGTACAGATTGAGCGAGACAGACTCAGTTCCTGATTTTAAGTTATTTCAAAAGTCCTGTATTTTTACAGTCCTAGGACACACAGCAGAAGGGTGAAATGTTTCCCCATTTTGTTACTGATCGGTTCTTTTGATAGTTCTGCTACTTCTGACAATGGCGTACTCCTTGCACTCTCTAGACTGGTAGGCACAGGCGGACTCTTATTTATGTCTAGAGAAAGGGATTAACTTACACCTGCCAGATACATCACCGCCCGAGGCTCAAGTCTCAACTGGTGCAATTCTGAATTATTGCCGATGCTAGCTCGCCATCTGGCCATTCAGCTTGGATTCATCTGCCATTTGAGGCTTTTATGGCTCTTTTCAAAAGAATTACTGTTTTTAACTATATGTGTACATGTGTGCCTGCATGCTTTTATGTGTATTACATGCGTGCAGGTGCCTGAGGAGGCCAGAGTGCATTGGCAGTGACAGGTGGTGGGGTCTACAGTTGTGGGGGTCTAGGAACTGCACTAGGATCATCCACAACACCAGCAAGCCCTCTTAGCCACCAAGCTGTTTCTCTAGCCCCTTCATGGCTCTTTTTATTATTAAAAAAAAATAAAAAGGTGGGGGAGGTCTTTGAAGTCTCCTAGTCACTACTAGCCTTCAATTAAAACCAAATTGGTTCTTTGCTCTAGGTGGAAATTTATGGGGCCCTTCCTTTTGTAGTGATTACCAGCCCGGCTACTGGACCCTCTGCCCCAGAGAAGAAATGCAATGTAGTGCCCACTCTTGCCAAAGGCAAACCTGGCATCATAGTGGGGGAGGGGCGGAGAGGCAGGTGGAGGTTCTTATGAGCTGTCTGTCCCTCTGGGTTCAGTAACCTGTCCCCTTAGATTCCTGAATGAAACATCTTTTCAAACATTTCTATACCACATGGCTGCTTCTAGCCATGCATCTGCTCTGCTCTCGTGAAAGACGATGCTCTTTGTTTTCTTTGTGGGTTGAGAGGAGAATGCTGATCAATTGTTTTCATCATTTTCCACTAATCTACCCATTAAAGACACTGTTGGCCTTTCTGTGGCTGTCCACTTGACGTGACCTTTCTACCTGGGTGTCCAGAAGGAATGTGCTGTTCCATGAGGCCCCTCCCCCAAGTTCTCCTTTCTCTGGTCTCTGTCATCGGGTAAAGTGCAGCTGCACTGCTCGGAGCAGCACCTAGAGACACCTTGGGTGCGCTCCACATACAGTGTGCTTCCAAAGGTAGTTAGTTCCCCAACCCAAGCACGCATCCAGCAGCCGGACATTTTTCTTACCACTTCCTTTCTTCCCTAGAACATTTCACGAGGCTCTTAGTTGGTCTTCCAATTCTCTCCATCTATAGTGAACATAGTTACTCTTTAATGTCAGGTCACACTTACCATGGCTGCTCTTCTCCTTGGAAAGATAAAACTCAAGGTCCCTGTGCCTGTTCCTCGCCCATAACCTCCTCCTTGTTCTGTGACTTCAGAAGGCTTAGCCTTAGATCCCAGGCACTCATGCTGGGTACTGTTTGCTGACCCCCATCAGGGCCTGGAAGCTGACCTCATTTCTCTGGCTACCTGGCCTCCTGCCTGTCCTTTTGATTCCTCTATGCCCCATTCTTGACTTGTCACCTCTCACTGGCACCTATGCCGCCAGCAACGCCCCGTCTCATGTGCGAACCTCTCTGCTTGTTTGTGCCTGGGAGACTTCTCCCAAGTCATTCCCGTGGCTCCTCCCTCTTCCTCTTCACATGTTCCCTGAAATATCACCTTAAAATCGCATGCCTTCTCTGAGCTCATAGCACATATCACTGTATGACACATTCTATGTTTTATTTGTGTCTGTCTCACCTGAATGGACCCAAGATCCAAGGACAGGGACATTTGTTGTGTCTGCTCTTTTGTGCCCTGGCATGTAGACTCAGTAGGCTCTCAATATGCATTTACTGAGCTTATGACTAAGTTCTCTGGAGGCTAATGCAAGGTCAAAAGACATCTTTATTTCAAAGCTACACGTCTTTAGGCAACATGACTAAGATTATATATACACTGAATAATTTTTGGTGTCACTATCGAAAAGGTAAAGTTATCATTATAATTACTGTCTTATTTAGGGTCTCTAATTCAGCAATTTTGCTTTGATGATTTTTCACTGCCTTTAGGCTTTTTTATTTATCTGCGTGCACACAAATAAATTTTTGTGCGCTTGTGTATGTATGTGTGTATATGTGTGTGTGTGCTTGTGTGTATCTGTTTACACATATCCACGTGCATGTTCACATACCATAGGGCGCTTGTGAAAGTCACAGGACAACTTTTGGAACTAAGTTTTCTCTTAGTCCCCGGAACTGAACTCAAGCTGTTAGGCCTGGTGGCAAGCGCCTTTCCTCACTGAGCCATCTCACTGGCCCACCTTAAAGTTCTCTTTGGAGAACTTCTTGCATGTATATATCCTAGGTGGTATTAACATTAACTATTAATTTATTTGCGACAAGGTCTTCCTGTATAGCCCAGGCTGCTTGAACTTTTGATCCTCCTGCCTCAGCCACTGAGTGCCGGGATTACAAGCACTGGCCATCTTGGCTGACTCCTGGAAACTTTTAAGCTTCCAGTAAATATTTGTCAGGTAACTACATGCTAAACCATTTAAATCACGTTTGGAAGTAAGTGCGATATAAAGAATAAATTATTAAGGACCTGTAGTGTGATGGCAGTGTAAGGGTCTAGAAGAGGCAGCAGGTGATTAGCAGAGGGGAAGCCGGAGGGGAAGGAGACTCTGTGTGTGGTCCACAGATAGGGTAATTGCTATTTGTCATCCAGATTGGGGCCCTTGTGTCCGAAAGACGGAAGATAAGGATGAATATGTGCAGACAAAGGCGCACACTGGCATCACCTACAGAAAGCTGGGGAAAGCAATCACTTTAGCAATAGTCAGTGTACGCCACTGAGGGTGAAAATACAGTCCCTTTGCTACACAGATATTAGCTCTCCCCATTAAGAAATCTTATTCAAACATAGGAACTTAGAATGAAAGTTTAAAAAGGCTTTAATCGGACTTCAGGTTCAGAAGAGCTCTTAGTTAACATGGATCCCAATGGTGCTAGGGGCAGCTCTCAGCTTTAGAAGGATTAAATATACAGATTGATTTTGTTTTTCTCCCAGCATTGACTTCAATCAGCACTGTTTTCAAACCCAAAGAGAGGGAGGCCTGAATAGCTGTAGATAAAGACAAAGGCGGGGTACCAAAGAGAGTTATTTCTGGGATTCACAGTTATTTTTGTTTCTCTTTTCTGTTTGTTTTCGACAAGGTTTCACACAGAACAAGGTGGCCTTGAACTCTTTATGTAGCCCCCAAATGGCCTTGAACTCCTGTTCTTCCTGCTGCCACCTTCCAAGTGCCAGGTTTACAGGTGGGTACCACCGTGCATGGTTTATACAGCACTGGGACTGGATGATTCTAGGTAGGCACTTTCCCAACTCAGCTANGCATCCCCATCCTGTGACTCCAGAAGGCTTAGCCTCAAATTCCCAGGCACTCAGGCTGGGTCAGCCCATCCTTGGAACTGACCTACTCCTCTTTCCGTTGTCTGTTCCCTGTCTGCCCCTTTCCCAAAGCAGACTTTCTGTCCTCTCCAGCCATCACCCCCCAAATCTCTCATTCAAAGGCTAGTCCTTAGGTTGCTGCTGGCAACAAGAGAACCCAGAGCCTAACAGAGAGTCTGGAGATACCATCTATTACTTTCTTGCAACTGCCTGTCACTTAACCACACAGCCAGATGAGCACAGGCGGATAAGGCTTTTCACAAAGCCTCACTGCTGACTTTCTTTTGCTGCTTCTTGCTCCAGGTGACTATAAATGGACCCTGCAGAATCTATTTTAACACCTTTCAGAGAGGATGGTTTTGAAGGAGCTCTTAGCGATTGCTAGGTGTGTTTTTGTCTTCTTATGCAGCAGGCCCCAGTATCATCTTCATTTAAGGAAGGGGTGCAGGACATGCTTTAACCCTTGGTAGCAGCTTCCTTTCACTGGCCTTTGTGCCTTGGACCTCGTCTACTTTATTTATTATCTATGAATTTATTTACTGTGTTTATGTGTGTGTACAAATGTATTTGTGTGCATATTCATGTGGTGTCCAGAGGACATCCTCTGGTGTTGTGTTTCAGGAGGATTGTCCATCTTTTGAGACAAGGACCCTCACTGGCCTTGGGTTCACTATTTAGGCTAGACTGGCTGGTCAGCAAGGCCCAGGGATCCACCTCTGCCTCCCAAGGGCTGGGGTTACCAAGCTTGTGCTGCCTCTCCCCAGCACCTCTCATGTGGGCTCTGGGGTTCTCGCTCTGGTCCTCACTCTGGCAAGACAAGCCCTTATTGAGTGAGCTACATTTTCAGCCCCTGTTGCTTCTTGCTTCTGATTCTCCTCTGTATTTCTCTGTTCTCCTTCTGAGGGAAGTTGGCTTTGATGATCAGATCTCATTTGACAAGTCCTTCTAAAGGCAAGGAAATGTTTTGAGATGCTTGCTTTCTGTTTTGTGTTTTGAATGTCTGCTTTTCTTACTCTTTTGGTGGCTCTTCAATCAAAGAATATAAGAGCCTCTTTGACTTAGGAAGGCTCTCGTATATGTTCTTGGGGTCTGGATCCCAAGTTGGCCGTAAGGAATTGTCCTGTAGGCAGGAGGGCAGGGATGTTTTCCTGATCCAAATAGGAACAGAAGAGTCAGCTTGTTGCTAACTTGCCTCTACCAAACAGAGTCCTTGACCACATCTGAAGATGTCAAGGAAAAACTAAGTGCTGA
>LOJH01049319.1:2444-12878 GCA_001685095.1 Ellobius talpinus
CCCAGGTAAATATTGACTGTTCCCTGCTGTCTCTCCTGTGTCTGAGAACTCCCAAGAGAATGTTGACTGTTCCCTGCTGTCTCCCCTGTGTCTGGGAACTCCCAGGTAAATATTGACTGTTCCTAGCTGTCTTTCCTGTGTCTGAGAACTCCCAGGTGAATATTGACTGTTCCTTGCTGTCTCTCCTGTGTCTGGGAACTCCCAGGTGAATATTGACTGTTCCCTGGTGTCTCTCCTGTGTCTGGGAATTCCCAGGTGAATGTTGACTGTTCCCTGGTGTCTCTCCTGTATCTGGGAACTCACAGGTGAATGTTATTGTTTGTTCCCTGGTGTCTCTCCTTGTGGGACAGTCTCAAATGCATCCATGGACACTGTCAATGGATGACTCCATTGGTGTTATCACAGCACCCCCAGAACACTGAATGGACACAGCAACATTGGTGATTGTGAAAGACAAGCAATGAGGACACCAAGCACCTCAAGAGCGGTCACCAGGGGCTGGACGTATGGTGACAGAGCAGGACAAAAGTTTGCACAGGAACCAAGTGTGTAGGTGACATAGCTCTGTGTGACTCACATGAAATTCCAAGAGGTCCTTGTGCTGGCTCATCAAAGCCTCCAGCTGTTCTTCAAATTCCAACCTAGGAGCCAATCACAGAGCCACAAAGACCATAAACTACCACAGCGCTTGGCCGAGGCCTAAGCCTGTATAGCACTTACGGACTTTGTTTATTACCACTATCCCACAGGGAATACATTTGCCCCCTTGATCATCCAGGGCATTCCTGTACCTAGAGCACATCTCCAGCCCAAGCCTCATCCTCTCAGCTTACCTCAGTTGTCTTAGTTTGTCCTTCTCCTTGTCGATCTGAGAGTTCAGGAAAGAAATTCTCTCTTTACACTCGTGTAGCATGCTGTGCTTCCTGAGAAGGGAACTGACACTCAGTCATGTGTTTGAATGACTCCCCAAAGGGCAGGCCAAGGACTTCTATCCTGTTCCTCTCTAATCAGTGGGCAGTGTGGGAAGTAACAGAGCACTCAGGGAGCCCACTGCAGGCATGGCATCTCACCTTTGCGTCTCGCTCTCCTTCTCCTGGCACTGCAGCCGGAGAATCCTCAGGGTCTCTGTAAGGACAACAGGGCCCTCTGAGTGCTTGCTGAGGCATCAAGTTTGACAGATGGAACAAAACAGATCATGTGAAGTCTATGGACACCTGATTGGACTTTGACATTTGTAACAGCCATAGGAAGGGCATAGGTCAGAGGTCTTAAGGTTCTAGCTACTAGAGAGAGTGAGCTTAGAAAGGGCATCACAAAGCCTAGAGTGGGAACTATGGGAATACCTTGCTTTTTGTTCAAGATATCCTTCAGACGTGCTTTCTCTTCAAGTACTAGAAAACATGATGAAGGTTCAGACATTAGGGACCAAACACAGAAATGTCAAGGACAGTCATATGAGAGGCAAGGTATATCTGTGACCCTAAGACAGATGCAGTTTCTTTGAGGTCAGTTCCCACCCCTATGGTACTCACACTCCTGTAAACACAATGGGCCCTAACATTCATAAGAGATGTCTGTGAGGACAATGGGTGACATCCATTAGGACTGGGGAGAACCACATCAATCAAAAAGGGCCATGTGACCAGGTGAGACAAGATGATAAAAAGACTTCTCTAGTAATTCAGAGCCAGTGCTGTGAGGCAAGAACTTGTATGATCTGTGGTAATACCTGGAGGATCATCTCTGCAAAGGACTTGGGGCAGAAGTATCCTCAAAGGCATTTCCAGAACTCTCCTATTAGAAGATGGGAATGCTAGAAGAATATGACCTTGGAGGAAGAGAAGAATCCTGGCCCTGGTGAGGCTATCAAGTGCCTGTGACATTGCACTGAGAGAAGTCTAAGATATTCTGGGAACTTCCAGTGACTCTCAGTTAACTTACATGAGTCCAGGTCCTTCTGCAGGGTATCCCAGACAGTCTGGGCCTCTCCAAGCTCCTCACTGGCTTTCCTTTTTGCTTTACCAAAGAGTAGAACAAACATTTGGTAAGCACAGCCTCAAACGATGACATTTCATATTTGTCTCCAAGAAAACCTAGAGGGGCCCAGATTTTACAAAACAAGAAACAAGGCTTTCTAAATCCTGGCCCTTCTTTCTGGACTCAGGCGGCAGGCAGCAAGGCCATTCACAGGTAAATGTAGGCTATGGCAGTTACACACAGAAGGGGCCTTCACTTAACGCTCTCATGAAAGAACTACAGATCTTTAACAAGGACGCCTGTATTTCCACATTTTACTGGACGTAGCCTGGAAAAACATGTAGCTGGTCTTGGATAGCAGCCAAAACTGGGCTCACCTTGCTGAACCTCATTAATGCGGTTAATCAGGACCTCAATCCGGGGCTCTAGACTTCCCACTGCAGGGCAAAAAGGAAGCTCATTGTTGATAGAGTGTGACTGCCCAGGATCCTACAGCCTTCCCTTCATGCCTATCTGCTAAGCATCTCATAGGCTCAGGGGCTACATTATAGTCTCAGCCTTGGAGTGTGAGGGTCAAGGCAGTGGTAACTTCTGTGGAGAGAAACAAAGGGCAGGAAAAAGTCTACAGGTAAAGCTCAGGGTGCTTCTCAGATGTGAGAAAGGAAGGCCCTCGGGCTCTCTGGATAGGGTGGAGGGTGCAAAGTGCAAAGGCCTGTTCTGAGGAGGAAACGAGAAGAAACAGGAAAAATACAGTAAACATAAGGTAGAAGAGTTATGGGTAAAACCTCTGGATCTAACAGTGTTGTGCAATCAAGGGAGACTTTTTTTTTAACAAGGGAGACTTGGGACAAGGTTTTGGCAAAGCATTTTGCCTTTTATCCACTCATGCTTCCATAAATTTGAGTCACTGGGGGCTCCATTTTTTGCTCAAAAACTAAAAGTTAAGGGGCCAGTGAGATGGTGCTGTGGGTAAAGACCACCAAGTCTGACAACCTGAGTTTGATCCCTCAAGCTCACATAAGTAGAAGGACGAACTGACTCCCTTAAGCTAGCCTCTGACTTTGACATTCTTTGACTTTTTGTGTGTGTGTGTGTGTGTGCATGAACCATTGCGCGCGTACACACACATTTCTTAAAAATTAAAATTTAAGTTCAAAAGCATCTATTTTATTTTGTGCATATGAGTGCTTTGCTTGCATAAATGTATGTGCACCACATGTGTGCCTGGTGCCTGCAGAGACCAGAAGAGGGCATTAGATCTCCTTTCTAGAACCAGACTTACTAAAAATTGTGAGACATCATATGAGTGCTGAGAAACAAAGCCAATCTTCTGCATAAGCAGTTGGTGCTCTAACTGCTGACCTATCTTAATACACACACCCCCAAATTTAAGTCTTAAAGAAAGTTAATATGAATAAAATAATTTCTTATTTTTGTGAATTGGAGTTGAATCTACATCTGCTTGACTTCAAACCTCAGGGTAAGTCTCATAGGCAAAAGAGACACATGACCTTTCTGTAACTTCTTCACCATTTCCATTAAGCCTTCAATTTTCTGTGTGGTCACACACTGCCCTGTGGAGATACAACAAAACGTTTCAAACTTGGGGGTATAAATAGCCAGGAGACAGGTCTAAGACCTAGGCTGATACTGAGATTAGCCGAGGACAGATCTCTAACTGATCCTTGGGATCCTTGTCCCAAAATGGGTAGTACAAAAGTGTGAGCTGGGCCCCTCCATGAATAGCCTTTATTCACTCACAAAACTCCCAGTGAGGGCAGCACTATGTTTAGTTCCCTTGTGCTGCTGATGTCGTCAAAGCTGGGTCAAGTTAGGATTCATGTATGAGACGGGGTGTGATGGCACAGACCTCTAAGATGGTGTAATCTTAGAGGGAATGGCAGGAACATCAACAGTTTAAGTCCAGCCCAGCCTTTTTCACAAGGTTAAGTTCACCTGGAGCAAATGGCTAAGAGTGTGACTAAGGTGCCTGCTTAGCATACTCAAGGCCCTGAATTTAGTCACCACTGGGGCAAGAGGATGTTGCTAAAAAAAACAAACAAACTGGAAAGTAATTGAAAAATCACTGCAATGGGCTGCTAGCATTATCAGTTAGGAAGTTCTAGGAAGTATTATGCAAAAGCACACTGACTATAAGCAAAACGTATTATAAGTAAGGGATCTGGTTAAAGTATACATTCACATAGCTTTTCTATAGACAATTGATAGTGATTATAAAGTTTCCACATAAAGTAACATTTTGTAGTCATTTTTTGGTTTTTTGTTTGTTTGTCTCTTTTTTTCTTAAAAAACAGGATTTCACTATGTAACCACCATGGCTGTCCTGGAACTCGCTTTGTATACCAAACTCAGAGATCCACCTGCCTCTGCCTTCCAAGCACTAGGATTAAAGGTGTGTGCCACTACTGCCCTGCAATGTTTATAGACAATATATGCACCTATTTTTAATTCTCTGGTGAATTAGATGTAGGAAATCACTACTTCTGTTATTACCATCACAATAAAGGAAGCAGACATTATGAGTCACCTAATTTTAAAAACGAAAATGCCACCTATTAAGAACTCTTGTAAAACTGATGCTAATATTTATTAACTAAGGCTCAATTCTTTTTTTTGGAGGGGGTTCAAGTTCTAAGAAACAATTCAGGGATAGAGACCCACAGTAAACAGCACTTAAGAGTGCACGTGAGACCATCCAGACTGGGAAACTATGGAGAGATTTTTTTTTAAACAGCAAAGGGAAAGGGGGTAGAAAGGAAGACACCTAAGGAATAATAGAATCTTAAGAGACACATCAAAAAAATAAAAAATAAATAAACAAAAAAATAAATTTTTAAAAAGAGACACATCAATTTAATTTCAAAAAAATAGTCTGAAAGTAGATTTTGATCCAAATAAATGCATTGTAAAAAAAAATACTAAAACAATTAGCAAATTTTTTAAAACAACTAGATACTTTCTGAGATAAAGGAATTGCTGGTGCTATTCTTTAGCTGTAGTGAGAGTGTTATTTTTCTGGGGCACTTGTCTCTAGATATATACATGGGACATTTATGGATGCCACTGATGTCTGGAGTGCTCTGTCATGAAACAGGGGACAGGGTAATGGGGAGGGGGAAAGTGACGAACAAGTCATAAGCGTAAAAGCTGGAGGGTAGACTCATGGAGTAAGCCCACCTTGCTTTGTGCTTTTGTATAAACTGAGTTCATCTCAATAATAATGTTTTATCGCCCCAATACATAGACACTAAATCGCTCTGCAGAAGTTTGGAGAACAGAAGTTTGGCTCAGAGGCGATCCGGACACCCCACGCTAGGCACGCAGGGATGGCGTCAAGTTCTGGAAGCACAGGGCGACTCCAGCTTGGACAGGGTCACAGGGCCCCCAGGGCCAGCCTGCTCTGAAGGTGACAGGAAGACTCCACACTGGGCCTGGCATTGCAGGGGGCAGCGGGCTGGCTCTGAGGCGACAGTCGCCCCCTCAGCGCCTCCGCCCCGGGTTCGCGCCTGCCCGCCCATCTCCTCAGGCCTCGAAGGAGGACATGTCACCCCACCAGCTCGCCTGGCCAACCCAGGCGCCCTTCAGCCACTACCTCCAGCCCCCTCAGGCCCGTGGAGCGGCTCCGCTGATCTCTCGGGCTCCACACCCAATGGCTGCGGTCTGGTAGCCATCCCGCTCCGCTTCCCTCCGCTGCCACAGCCGCCTCAAAGCTGTTTCCCATTGCGCCTGCGCAGTACGCTGCTTGGGTTAGCTCTGGGCCGCCATGTGGCCAGCTGCTGCGCATGCGCAGAAGGAACTTTTTTGGCCACCGCCCCGCCCTCCCCCAGGCAAAGCACTAATCCCATTTGAAGTGAAAATCTCCGAGTCAGTGATTGGCCAGTTTCAGAGGCAAGTATCTGAACAGGTATGAAGGTCTATCCCTCTACAAGGGTTAAGATTATGGTGGTTAGGGAAAGAATTGATTAGCGTTAGAATGGAAATTTTCTACCCTCAGACAGAACAGTTATACTGAGCAGACCCATGATGCCTACTGAAAGAACTAAAGGACCTGCGGTGGACATGGTAAGCAGCCCAGTGCCCAAGACACCTTTCACCACTACTTCAAAACTGCCTGATGTCTCCCCCTGTGCTATGCCTAAGCCATCTGCCAAGACAGCCCAGGTCTGAGCACTTCCGGTTATGACCACACCCAGCTAGGAGAACTACTCTCACCTTTGCTCGTCTGTGGGAGTCTCTGTGACTCAGGTACAGATCTCCTTAGACCAGAATAACCCAATAGTCCGTGTTTGGTAGTTTGCTGGGCCCCATCTCAGTCTGAAGTCTCAGATACCTTCCCTGGAACCATTAGGTTCTCAGAGTTCTTAATGGGGGAAATCTGGTGAACTCCTCCCCTGACAGATGCTAAGTAAGGTTCCCTGGATCCCACTTAGCAGCAATTCGTGAGAATGAATGCCAGGTTCTTAGATTGTAAAGATGCTTTTATGTACCTGGTGTTAATAAATAACCCGGCATGAGGTAGCCATAGGGAAATAAATAGTATAATATATTAAGAATTATGTACTCTGTGTTTTATTGAGGACCAAGACTAAAATTATGTGTGTGTATGTGTGTAGATATATATATGTTACCTGTTGATATTTTATGATAGCCATATATTTTTTCATGATCAGAAATATGAGAATGTGCATGGTGAGAATGGGCATGGTGGCACCCCTTAATCCCAGCACTCAAGAGGCAGAGGCAGGCAGATCTCTGTGAATTTGAGGGCATCCCTGTCTAATTCCTGACTTCAGTGGGATGGCTTCAAGCTTTTCTTTATTTAGGATGATGTTGGCTATGAGTTTCTCATTTATAGCTTTTATTATGTTAAGGTATGTTCCCTCTAGCTCTACATTCTCTAGGACTTTCATATAAATACATTTTGGATTTTGTCAAAGGTTTTTTTCTGCATCTATTGAGATGTTCATGTCTTTTTTGTCTTTAAGTCCATTTATATGGTTTATTACATTTATTGACTAGTGTATGTTGCATAGCTACGCATTTCAGGGATAAAGCCAACTTGCTCATAGTGTGTAATGTTTTTGATGTGTTTCTGTATTTTATTTGCAATGTCTTTAGTAAGGATTTTTGAGTCCACATTCATCAGGGATGTTGACCTGTAGTTTTCTTCTTTGTGGAGGCCCAAAGATATGAGCCTGTTTTCACGTTGACCAAAGGTCAGAGAGTTGGAACTTACCTCTAGTTCCTTCAAGGTTATTGCACTTCTACCTCAAAGGTCCCACCTAGGCGTAGACCAAATTTTAGTTCTGTTCTCTCAAGGTTATTGTCAACAGGTGTGGCTCATAACCAGACCTTGTACTCCAGGAACAAAGAAGTAGACCTGTTGCTACCTCAAACAAAAGTCTAAGGAGCCAACTAAGTTCCAGTTCCCTTAAGGAGATAGCTTTGAATTCCACCTGGGAGTGGTTTGCCTACAGAATGTTTTGGTCTAGGGTGTGTGTGTGTGACTTGCTTTGTTCTAGCAACAGGTTTTTTATTTGTGTGTGTATACACAGCCTGAGACCTTCAACTGGTCTGTTCATTTCCTTGTATTATGTTAATGTATTCTTTTGTCTTACTCCTACCTTTTGGGGTCAGGAGTATTTTTAAACAGTTGGAAATTAAACACAGGCAAATTCAGTACTCACTGGAATTCCCTCCCAATACTATCCTATATGTTTTTCCGTTTTATTATTTTCATTCACTTCTTCATATTCTTTACTAATATTTTCTAAATCCCCACGCCTCTGCCCTGGCAAGAGGTATATTTTGTCGAGGCTGGTTACCGACACTCCTTTTCTTGTCCCTTTTCCTGGTTTGGGTAGTAAAGTAACCTGAGCTCTGAGGAGGGAATTTGGGAGTCCTCCCTCTGTTTCTGTCTTTTTAAGAGTTAAAGAAAGATTGGACATAGATCTTCACTGAAAGAATTCTACTGTGAATCCATCTGACCCTAGACTTTATTTTCTAGCTGGAAGGCTTTTTATTATTATTTCAATCTCCTCATTTGTTATGTGTCTGTTTAGAATGATGACTCCTTAATTTCCAGCTTAATGGAGTACAGGTCCTTATAATATTCTGAATTTCTTTGGTGCCTGTTGTAATGTTTCCCTGCTCATTCCTGATTCCGTTAATCTGGGTCCTCTGGGTTTTTTTGTTTGTTTGTTTGTTTGGTTGGTTGGTTAGTTGAGTCAACGGTCTATGAATCTTGCTTGTTCATCTTTTCAAAGAACCACCTCTTAGATTCATTGATTCTTTTTATTGTTTTCTTTATTCTATTTCATTGATTTCTGATCTGAATTTTATTATTTCTTGCCTTAGATTGGGTTTGGATTTGATTGGTTCTTGTTTCTCCAAATTTTTGAAAGGTACCATTAAGCTATTTATTTATAATCTTTCTGATTTTTTTAATGTAGGTACTTAGAACTACAAATTTCCCTTGTAGGACTGCTTTCAATGTGTCACAGAGGTATTGGTGTGTTGTGTTTTCATTTTTGTTAGTTCCAGGAAATCTTATTAGTTCTTTCTTGATTTCTTCTATGAGCCACTCATCACTCAATAATGAATTGTTTAATTTCCATGAGTTTCTGTATTTACTAGAGACTTTTTCTTGTCAGTTTTAAGTGTTATTGTTATAAGATAGGATGCAAGGAGTGATTTCGTTTCTTATGAATTTGTAAAGATTTGTTATGTGTCTCAGGGTATGGTCTATTTTAGAAAAGCTTACATTGTGCTTCAGAGTAAAATATATATTTCTTCATTGTGGGGTGGAATACTCTGTACTATCTGTTAAGTTCATTTAATATATGATGTTAGTTATTTCTGATGTTCCTCTATTTTTTGTTCAGATGACATGTCTATTGGAGAAAGTGAAGTATAAAATTATCTGTTATTAATAGGTTGATGCTAATCTCTGTCTTTAAATCCAGTAGTATGTTTTTTTGTGAAATTGGATGTCCCAGAGTTTGGTACATATATGTTTAGGATAATAAAGTCTCCTTGGATAACTGTTCCCTTGATTAGAATTAAGTGTCTCTCTGTTTCTTTTGATTATTTTTACTTTGAGGTTTATTTTGTCAGATATTAGGATAATGATGTCTGCTTGCTTCCTGGTCCCATTTTATTTGAATAGTTTTTCAACCATTTTACATTAAGGTGGCACATAGTTTTAAGGCTAAGTTAAGTTTTGTTTTTGTAGAGAGCAGATATATGAATTTTGTTTCTTGATATATTCATACGACCTGTATCTTTTGATTGGAGAAATGAGGTCATTGATACTTAAAGTAATTATTGAACTTTGTGTGCCATTTAGACCTCTACCACAATTTTAGTTGGATTATTTGGTATTTTGGTATCTAGTTTCTTGAGTTCCTAATATATTTTAGAGATCAGCCCTCTGTCAGATGTGGAGTTGGTAAAGATCTTTTCCCATTCTATAGGCTGCTGTTTTGTCTTATTGACCATGTCCTTTGACTTACAGAAGCTTCTCAGTTTCAGGAGGTCCCATTTATTGATTTTTGCTCTCAGGGTCTGTGCTACCGGTGTTATTTTTAGGAAGTGGTCTCCGGGGCCCATACGATAAAGGATACTTCCAACTTTCTCTTCTATCAGATTCAGTGTAACTGGACTTGTGTTGAGGTCTGTGATCCATTTGGACTTGAGTTTTGTGCATGGAAATAGATATGGATCTATTTGCATTCTTCTACATGTCAACATCCAGTTATGCTAGCCCCATTTGTTGAAGATGTTTTCTTTTTTCCATTGTATAGTTTTAGCCTCTTTGTCAAAAATCAGGTAAGTGTTCATAGATGTGTAGATTAATATTAGGATCTTCAATTCAATTCCATTGGTCCACCTATCTGTTTTTATGCCAATACCAAACTGTTGTCACTACTATAGCTCTATAGTACAGCTTGAAGTTAGGGATGGTGATGCCTCCAGAGGTTTCTTTATTATGCAGGATTGTTTTGGCTATCCTGGGTTTTCAGTTTTTCCATATGAAGTTGATTATTGTTCTTTCAAGGTCTGTGAAGAATTGTGTTGGGATTTTGATGGGTTTTGCATTGAATCTGTGGATTGCTTTTGGTAAGATTGCCCTTTTTATTATATTGATCCTACCTATCCAAGAGCATGGGAGATCTCTCCATTTTCTGGTATCTTCTTCCATTTCTTTCTTCAAAGACTTAAAGTTCTTTTCATCCAGGTCTTTCACTTCTTTCTTAAAGAAACTCAAGAAAACCAAAAAAAAAATCAGACAGGTGATGTAATGGTTTTCTGTCTCTTTAAGAGACAAGCCATGCCCACGCCCTCCCCCATCCGCTGAGGCAGGCTGATCTTCAGCCTCCTGCCTGAGCTAGCTCTCTTTTCCATCTTCCTCTCAGAGAGGCAGCTTCGCTTCTG
>LOJH01049320.1:0-12878 GCA_001685095.1 Ellobius talpinus
GAAATTTCTTGATTCTATTCACCATCTCATATGGTTTTAGGAAAGACTAATTATATTTAGTATGTCACAGCTTATTGGGTAACTTTGTTAAGGTCATGCCCCCAAAGTAGGAAGATACCTGAAAGTCAAACAGGGGTCTGCTAATTATTAATCTGACATCATTTCTTTTGTATAATATAGTTAAATGTGTAATTGAAACATAAAAGATAACTAGTAACTCATTTAAATTTTGGCATAATTTCACTTTGCATAAAAGCCAAAATATGTTGGAATGTTTGGATTCTGCCTCTGTATTTCCGACATGCTTTATAAAGCTTAAGGTGACCTTAAAAAAAAACTCTCCTCCACATATAACCACCGTGTAAACTGAAGTTCCAGTACAGCCACTGAAAGAACGGCACAACACAAACTGTGAGGAGGAATATTTAGGGGAGATAAGTGAAGAGACAGCAGAAGACAATATAGGAATTGAAGTCATTGTTACCTACAGCTGCAATAAACCCTCATCTAACAAGCTCAGGTATCTAGCATTCAAAATGTTCCTAGCATTCAAAATAGGTTTGAATGAAATTTTGCAGCAGAAAAAACAAGGAGGTGAATTACTCTGGTACAAACCATTGTAACCAGATTTAAATATGGCAGTAGCAAACAAACAAAAGTTTAAAATGACTATGATTAAATTAAAGACTTCAACTGAAAGAAAAACAACCAACTAGCAATATTAGCAGCAGTTGGAAATTCTAATACAGAATTGACAGGTAATATTTAATCAAAGAATATTGCAACAAAAATTGGAGGGTGCCTTTCATGGGCTGATCTGCACAGTAGATACAATGAAGAAAAATCATTGAGCTTGTATATAGGCTGAAAATATAATCTAATAAGTAAACAAAAGTAAACAAAGGCAACATTAGGAAAACAGCATGATACTCAGGTATATTAAAACCAGTTTAAAAAGTCTACCATATTTCACCATCATACATTGTGCAATAGATGATGTCAGTTTAGATGAAGTTTTGATTTTGACAAGCAAAATCAAGTCCAAGAGAACAATGTCTGCTAAGATTTGAACGAAGACAAAGTGTTTAATTCTGAGAACTAGTAGATTGAGCACAGCAGTGAAGCATTTTTCATGATACAGTAATGTTACATACATGATTCTGTGGTTTGCCATTTTCTTGATAAGTCTCCCCCTTTATGCCTTCCAAAGAGGAATTCGATTGCTTTTATACAGATTACTATTTTGTGAGTGTTTGTAGACCCAACAATTTTGGAAAACAGAAGGATCATATCCCTCATTTAGACAGATAAGTGAGGTGGCCAGTTCACTCTCCATTTTCGAAGATTTGTTAGCAATCAGCTCAGAATCTTTTTGTGATAAGAGCTAACCAGTTCAACAGGCCAGAAATGGTGTGACTGCAGAGCCAGACAAACAATGTAATACGATGCTTCTCTTGTCATTTTCTAGGTCAGGACTAACCTTGGCTTTCTACCACTAACTAGAATCACAGGTCCCTTTTTGCTTAGCTCATTAGTTTTAAAAGGAGAAGAAAAAAATGTCAAATGTTCAAGGTTGATGAGAATTTTCAAATTAAATGTTAATACAGAGTTGTCTCTATTTAGCTTAAATAAGCTCTATTGTGAGGATTTATCTTCAATTACTTCCTCTGGAATTGTCTATTAAATATGAGATATTTTTCTACTTTCCTCTTTGAATTTAGTCTTAATAAATGACAAAATGTATCAATTATCAGAAAAACATATTTTACATATGATTTCTACCATTTACAATCTCAACGAATCAATAGAATTAACCTCTTTGGTACCATTTTTAAAACATCGTACACCAGAGAATATAAACATAAACATGTCATTAAAACTTTTTCTCCACAATTTATTGTACATTTTCACTAATCCTAATATATCCCTGGGGACCCATAGCACCAGATTTTAAGATACATCAGCCTAAAGTTTGGTGTTTAGTTCATTCCTGGGTGGGGAATGATTTGGGGAGTTAAGACCTTCTATGCCTAGGTGCTTAAATTATTTGAAATTAATGACTGAAGTTATGAATATTACCTCCAATAGTATTTACCTTTTTGATAATGGATAAAAGTATCAGAGAAGAAGGTGGTATTCAGAGGAGTGATACATGGGCATTTTCAGTCTAAGATTTTAATGAAGATTGAATCAAAAGATCTCTTTGTATTTTATGCCGCTCACATGATATTCCAAGTAAGCAAGCCTTTTTAATATTTGAAACTAGGAATAATTGTCTGTTTTTCAATACTTACATCTGTATCTATCTATGTGACTGTATCCCATGCCTTGGTGTTCTCATTAGGAACAGGTGGAAGACATGCTACGTGATAGGACTGTAGTCTATCGGCAAGTATGTGGCAGGGAGCAAAGGGTCCTTCTAAAAGAAATAAACACCTGAGGGTCTGAAATAGGCAAAGCATTTAGACTTCATCTATGCAGGCCATATTTCACCTCACTTAATGGAACCCAGGAAATCAAACACAAAGCAAAATACATACTTATTGAAATCTAATGTGTATTTAACAGAAAATATTAGTATTCAAGTTGCTTCAGTACAATTCTGACTACATAGAAACAAAAGTATCCAAAGTATTTTGGAAGGAAAATACTTTCACAAATATATATTTCCTTAAGCAGGAGAAATCATTAAAATATTATTTTTAAGCTTTTCCAGGCACAAAAGGAGTTGTGCCTATAGAAGTCTATCCCATAGCCAGTCATGTCTATGGAAATCTTTGACAGTTAAATGACAAATATGAATTGGATACACTCCAAATTCATAGACTATTAGAGACTATTTTACCTAGAGAGTCATAAAAAGAAAATTGACTTCTAGATACAAAATTCTAGAGTATATTTTAAAGTAATAATTAAGGCATTGTAATGATATACCAAATTAGCAGAACTACCCCCAGAGAGTTTATCATTTTGGAAGTTTTAGAAGGAAAAAAACATTCCAAAGCAAAGAGTCCCTGTTTAAAAAATAAAGTCATCCTTTTCATAAACTTTATCAAATAAACATAAATATGTGCATATATTAAGATTTTTATGGGGGTATAACTCAATCCTTTTTATGACCATTTGCTGAATTGGTAATTTTTGAAGTAAGTAAGGAGCTCTGTACCACCAATTCATGTTAAATAGACTGAGCTATAGCCCTCAGTATTGTCTCCATTAATTGTTTTATTGTTCCAATACTATGAAACAAGAAAAACAATCAGAAACAAGAACAGTCAATGGAGGCTATCATATAAAATAGCTAACTTTGTAGACTCCACATGAGAGGCCTTACCCTTGCTGAGGAGTGGATAAGGAGTTGGGTGAGGAGAGGCAGGGAGGGGAAGGAAGTAGGAGGAGAGGATGGAGGGGAGACTGTGGTTGGTATCTAAAATGTAAAAAAAAAAAAAACAACAAAAAAACAAAAAAACTTTAAATAAAAGTTTTAAAAATTGCTAACATAGGCCGAAAGGCTCAACTCCTCACCAGCTATGAGTTTGAAGCCACGTGTATAGAAAGATACTGAGAAGAATAGTGCTATAGTTAGGAATTAAGTTAACCTTCTAATCTCATCTTTACCATCAATGTTAGGAGACATATGAAGTTCTCAATTTTGCCTCAAAATTCTTAAACTGATTTGGAAGTGACTCTAATATTTTTATTTCTTAATATAATAGTTGATAAAATATATAAGATGCAAATATAAAAAGATTCTTTCAATGACAATTTTTAAACAGACTATTTAATGAAATATATCTTAAGTATTACCATGAATTACAAAATGGCATTAATAATTTATATGGATCCTTAATATTTGCTGATAATTATGAAATAAAGCTAGTTTTTTGCTAATTAGCTGTTTTCATATTTTAGAAAGTTCATATTGTTTTTACTGAACTATTGTTGTAACAAATCATGATTCAGGTTGCCTTCAGACTGTTTATCATTGATTAATCCTTTATGACATGTAACTATATAGATAGTCAGACAAATATACAGATGAAAAGAAAAATAGGTAGATCAACATATATATTCATCCATAACAATATTTAATATAAAAAGGAACGTATCCATGGATTTGATCTTTGTTGCTATTGATGCAATGCCTCATTTTTTTTCAGTGTGTTAATGAGCAGAAGTGCTGTCTCAGCATTTATCGGTGATTAGAAGGGACAATTTTACCACTTATGAATATCCATGGAATTGATCTAGTTATAATTTTTCTATTTGGTTTGACTGGTTTGGCTAGTCAGACACAAATAATTTATGCTTCATTCATAGACATACTGTAATATGCTAAAGGTTTTGGAGGTTTCTTCTCATAAGATTTTTATAGGAAGCTAACATATGCGTAATGTTTTGCCCTTTACTTTCTTTATGTAACAGTAAATTCTAGAGATCCCTCAAAGTCTTTTTAAAAACACTTTCCATTTTTTTCAGCATAATGTTATTCCATGCAAGGCTGCACCTCAATTCAACCAACTTCTACTTTTTATGTGAACATTATGTTCAATTTTAGTATTTTGAAGTTAAAAACAATAATGTAGTAAATAATCTTGGAATAAACAAACAGTTTGCGTTATGTGCATCTTCAGGGAAAACTGCTAATCCAAATCAAACGGCATAGGTTGGTTAAATGGCCCTAGTAACTATTATTTTTCACTACATGGTCATGTTGTCAAATTGACTTCCAAATGTTTATTTTTTATAAGCACAGATTTATACTGTATTTATCTTTGGTCCGATGAATTTCCTTTTCCAGTGCGAAGTGGCTAATGCAAAAGCTGATGACTCTTCAAAGTAGCAAGTATAAATCACTGTAAGTATTCAGATTTAGATGGGTTATCTATATGTATTAAGTTTTTTCAGCCCAGTAAGCCTCTCAGATGATGCAATAATCCAAATCAAACAAATCAGACCAAAATAGAAGAAGCCCAGGTTTAATGAATGCCAGTGCTCCCAGGTCGTCCCCAGGAAATCATGGAGAAGAAAGAGGGGAGACCAAGTGTTTGTTCTCTGGGGAGCAATTTGAATAGCCTATGGGAGTGGTCTTGATCCTCCCAGGGGAGGGATCACTGTTTGGCAGGCTTTCTTGGAGGTGGAGTCTGGACTGTGGCCACTCCCAGGGCAGGGAACTTGGAACTTTGCAACAAACATTCCAGACTCTTGTATATGTGGTAGCCAGGGGGCTGGGGTGATGCTTACAATCAAACATTCTAGACACTTTCTAGATAAGGATGTTAGGGGCTGAGGTAACGCTTTCAACCAAACAATAGGCTCAGTAGAACATCATGAAGGAAAGCAGACAGATTGTAAGAGTGCAGAACAGGAGGAGATCTGCAAATACTGACATTGGAACATGACTTTTTTTCTTTTAAACATCAACTCACAGCCACTGTGGTTGTCTCCGTAAGACTTTCACATGATCAAGCCAAAGTTTCAGCATCACTCCATTTTTGGCAAAAAAGCTGTTGGAAGTTGGCTGAGGGAGGAAAGTCAGTTTCCCTTAAGGATGTGTCTACTGGTACTTTGTCCATGCCATAGTGGACAAACACATCCTCATCTATATATGGACAGCACTAATTAAAATCAGTGTGTTAATAAGAACAATAAAAGAGAAGACAGGAAGTTAGGAATCATTCAGTGAGGGGACATTAGAGGGAGAAGGGTTTAGATAGTGGTGGACAAATATCAAAATACATTGTATAAACATATGAAATTTTAGTTGCATTATTTAGCTAAAAACACTCCATCATTTCCAATTTTACTAAGGGGCTAGTTTGCTCACCACCATCCCAAACACAGAATATAGGAAGTAGAAACAAGAGAAACATGATATTGAGGCCAATGCAGGCTTCTCAGTGACTTTAAAGCAGCCTGAAATATAGAATAAAATCGTACATTAAATGAACAAATAAGTAAAATAAAACAAACCACTACCTTATATAAAGCTGTTACTAAAATTAGCTATGATACTGATATGTGGGCAGAGAGTAGGTCAAGTGTGTAAAATAAAAAAATATTGTTATGATTTAAATATACAGCTCAACAAAATTTATGTTGAGAGTTATTCTCCATTGAGAGATGTTGTCCCATAGATTTTGCAGAATTTTTAAGGTATGAAGTCTCCATCTGCAGAATAGATTAGTGTTTTTAGAGAAGCCTCGTGAAAACCTTTCCTTTTTTTACCCTTTTATTTTCTAACTTGTGGGAATGTGGCATCAATTTGCCATAATAAAAATTAGACACCATTTTCTTAACATACACCAGATCTACCAGTGGCTTAATATTAGCCTTCTAGACTTCAAATTGTGAGGTACTGATGTCTATATTTTATAAAGTAGTCAGACACAGGTATTTTGTTAGCGTATCACCATTAGACTTAGAAAATTACAAAGAAGTACCCACATAAATGCGATGTTTTTGAAAAGGAGGTCAATGGATGAATGCTAAATGAGAAGTGGATGAAATTTTCAATAATTGGTACTAGGAAACATGAATGTTCATGTAGAAATAGTGATGTTAAATACTGTCCTCATACTATATATAAACCTTTAACCAAAAGGATCAAAAAACCAAATGCAAATCTAAAACAATGGTAGTTTCAGAAGAAGACAAAAGTAAATGATAAAAGTCATTATATTTTGCAAATATTTTGGGGGAAATGACACTAAAGACACAGGCAACAAAAGAAAAAGGTAGAGATGCTGGGGCTTGAGAGTTGTTTCAGCAGTCCAGAGCATTTACTTTTTATGCAGAGTCTCCAGAATTCTGTTCCCAGACTCTGCATTATATGGCTCACAGCAGCATGTATCTCTAGTTACAAGGGATCTATACTGTCAGAACTCTGTGACCTTCTGCATGCCTGTGGTTTCCAAAGCTGTGGAGGCCAAAAATTGCAGGCCCATTTTCATCTTGTCTGATAGTGGCCAGATAATTTGGGGACTAACAGGCTTAATTGCACCTTCTAACTCAGGAGGTGGTTGCCTAACCCTTTTTGAAGTTGAGATGGCTCAGTGGCATCCTGATAGTGGATGGTCAGGATATGCAGATGTGCTTCTGCTCCTTCTGTTGTAACTATGAGATCACCTAGAGAAGGGCCGTCTTTAGCTTAGAGTACATGACTTGCAGCACCTTGCTACCTAGAAAACAAAATGCTAATGATTGGATGCCACAGAGTTGACTGTGTGAGTTTACCTTTTGTATCATGTTAATAAAGTTTTTTGTTACATTCTCCCCCAGTTTACATTGGTTATAAAAGCTGTGAAAAAATAAACAGGGCTGATATCAGGGTCTGAGTAATCCCTGAAATACCCTCCCAATACTATCTTATATTTTCTGTCTTATTTCTATGCATCTTCATATTCCTTTCTTTTATTTCTTCAAGTCCCATCCTCCTACCCTGGGAAGCATTTTTGTCAAGGCCAGTCCTCCACACAAAGCTCACAGAGGTATACAAGATTACACATAAATAAATATTTTTAAATATATGAAATGAATTTTAAAATGTTCACTAAAATTGCAGAATAGAAAAATTATGAAATATTTATTTGATAACTTTTGATATATGGGATGAATAATGAGCTTTCAAAACAACAAAAACAACACTTGACTGCTAAATTCAAGCCTTGACAAGAACTTGAATTGATGTTTTGAAAGATACATATGACTGTTTGGTTGAAAGCGTCACCCCAGCCCCTAGCATCCTTATCCCAAAAAATGTCTGGAATATTTGGTTGGAAGTGTCACTCCAGCTCCTGGTATCCATTTTGGAATGTTCAGTGGAAAGTTCCATTTCAAGCCCCTTTCCCTGGGAATTGTCTCAGTCCAATCTCCACCTCAGAGAAAGCCCAACAAAGGGTGACCCCTCCTCAGAGAGGGTCAAGACCACTCACACAGGCTATTTAAACTGCCCCCCCCCGAGAATGAACCTGTGGTCTTTGGTTCTCCGTTCCCCTCTCCGTGGTTTCTAGGTCTTTCTCCACCGGGGCCTGAAGGGCTTCCCAGGAGCGCTGGCATCCATTAAACCTGGGCCTTTTCAAATTCGGTTTGATTTGGACTAATTTGGATTATTGAGTCTGGAGAAGTTTGTCGGGCTGAAAAAAAAACTGAACAATGAGTAATAAAACATGAAAATTCTTTGCAATTCCTTAATCATTAAGGAAATACAAACTACTAAAATTATGATGATGTATCATTCAAACCAGGTAAGACTGTTACTATAAAACAAAGCAGAACAAGTACTGATGAGAATGATGAAAAACTGAAACTATGGTGGACCACTGTTGAAGAATATGAAATGGCACAGCCATTGTCAAAAACAGTGTGTGAGTACCATGATTAAAACAGTTTAACTTCAAGGTAGTATCCATCAAGTATGGTAACTACTACAACTTGACCACACAATGCACAATCCATTGGAATATCTATTTTCAACCCACATGGCATCATGATGTCAGATGGTGGCTCATGGCCTCACCTCAGCACGATAGTATGAGAGAGTATTGCTCCATAGCCAGTAGCCATAGTTTCTAAATTCAAAATCTGAAGTAGGATTTCTATTGAGTGTTCCTAAAGGGGAACCACTGTAGTTCTCGCACTGGCTGTGGTCAATAGGATAGGTAGCAGGTTCTTGTGTAGAAACATGCACATCAATTTTCATATTTGTGTTATGCACAACTCATAAAAGTAGAAATAACCCAATTTTCTTAAATGTCAAAGAGAATAAAGGACATGTGTCTTGTTTCACATAATATTACTAAATATTACAAAATGAGCAAACTTCACAATGTTGTAGAACAAATAAAGATAGAAAATGCTACACTCAGTAAAACAAGACAAGAATGAATCGACAAAACAATATATATCCACTTACATGCGATGAGGCAACTTGTTGAGTAGTAAGACTCTAACAAACATACAAGTAAGCAGTGCTCAGGGAAGATTTGAGGGGACAGCTATTGTTGAATAAGTAGAGTTTCAATGGGAAGAGTTATAAAAGTGATGGCTGTGCAACATTAATGCATTAAATATGTTTAATTATTATTTATAGTTGAGTGGATTATGAGGATACATACATTTTACATAATGTTTATTTTATTAAAATGAAAATAAAATTATATGCGATCATTATCATGGTCAAGATAATAGACTCGGGGATATATGTATATGTCAATTATATGTGTTACATGTGCCATTTTAACAGCATTCTTTGCTGTTTAACTGATTCACAAAATTTTCATATATGGACTCTGATGGTTGTAGCCATTGTATACAAGTATCATACCATCAGCACAATCAAAGTAAGAACATTCATCTCTCCTATCTGTGGATAATATGTATCTTTAGTAACAGTTATTCCCATGAGGAGCACTTGTTTTCAATGAAGAAAATGTTACCTATGCAAGATCAATTCATTCTAGAAATTCCTTATACAGCATAATGAATAAAAAGAACAATATAATACTTTGCAGTTATGTTTTTTAAGAGATTAGGGCCCATATTGTTGAATAAAGCTTTGGGTATTCTAAATGAGCATTTTGAGCTGAAGCCCTGTAAAGCAAAATCAAGCTATAAATAAAAGCATGTTGACCAATCAGCACACAAATGAAGTCCTACCTGAAATCTGTCATTTGTGATTTGTCTTTTCCCAAGAGATAAGATGAACCTTTGGTTTTCTTCTTACAAGTGGTCACAACACTTAATTATAAATTCTTTTAATTTTTATTCACATTCATTGATTTCTTGCTCATCTAAATCATTTTTGTATTTATAATTTTAAGTAATTACTCTGCAGTCAATATGTAAAAGATCATATAATGGCCATTATAAACATTACCGTATTGAACACTCCTTAAAAGAATTTGTCTCATGTAATCCAGGATGTACATACATAAACACAGCAAGAAATTTTAAGACATCAAATGTATAAAAAAATCAATTGTAAAGTTATTTGAAAGTTGGAAACTGAAGAAGTTAACTTATGATGCAACCACAGCAAAGAACTTTGGAGTACATAGCTTTTTAGAGAAGTTACAAAGCATTGATAAGCAAGATCAGCAAGTAGACGTTATGTGGTGAAAATAATCATGCTCTAAATAGATCCGTGCTTCCAGCAGTAACTTACATGCTGTTTTGAATTGAGAAGACCTGTCCAGAAATGCCTAGCTCTCCAGCATCCTAGGATGGAAATAAGTAGATCCCAGCATCAGAAAGGATAATGTGCTAACATTAACTAGTATCTACTTCTAACCCGTCTGGTACTTGTGTTTCATTACAGTAAACAAACAAAAGAAAGACAGCTAAAATTAATTACAACCAAAGTTTATAAAATACTTGACTTGAAATCTCTTTCTACACATATAAACTATCAATGTGCTTTTGTTCACATTTCTAAATACCACTTTTGTTATGATTTGCTGTAAAGATTATACTGATTATTTTTCCATCAATTAAAAGCAGTATAGAAAATAATATCTATGAAATGGTTACAAACTTGAACCATCATATGTTCTGGGTGTGTTTACAGTATTAATTTGTTCATCATTTTTCTCACTGTTTAATGCTAGTACTTTTTAATTGTTATGGGTTTAATCTCTGAAGACGACTCCATGCAAGGATGTTCTTAGTAATAAAAGAAGTAAAGAAAAATTTTTATCAGAAACATAGCAGTTGCATTCTCCATATTGGGCAATTAACGTTTGCTTATTGCAGACATATATTAATAAGCAATTTGATCATAGTAAGTTATAAGTGTACATTTTCATTCATTTGAAAGTATCAAGTAATTGTCCCATATATATGAAATTATATTAGATTTTATTTACCATTTTCAGAAGAATTGTTATTCTCATTTTAAAAGAGAATAACAGTTTTTAGATTCCACATATTTTCTTTATTGCCCATGCACAATTTTAGAAACTAAAACAAACAATATTTGATCTCTTGGTCTCATGACTAAATGGCATTGATAGTGTGAATTTTTGTATGAGGGCAACGAAGAGTATTTAGTATAAGTCTGTTATTCATCATAACCTTTTTACTTGGTATTTTGTTTTACTTTTTATTAATTTCTCTCTCTCTTTTTTTCTCTCTCTCTTTCTCCCTCTCTCTCTTTCTATCTGTGTGTGTGTGTCTGTGTCTGTGTCCATGTGTGTGTGTGTGTGTGTGCATGTTGTGGCTATATTCACATGAGTATAGGACATTATATATCCAAAATGGAGTTACATGGAGTTGTAAAACACAACTGTATTGTGGGGGGGAGCACTTCCAGCCTTTTGAAACAGTAGAAAGCATTCTTAACATCTGAGGATCTCACTTGCCCTTCATCACAACATTTCAAAGGAAGCTGAAATGCCATTCTCTTTAGTTTATTTATAAACCAGCACAGTGTTATAGCTTTATTTAATGAAATTTTGTAAAACATGCTAAATCACATCCTGAGCAATAAATTAATTAGAAATTAATTAGTGGCAACAAATTTATCAAAATAGATACAGTATACAGGTATCCATATCAGTACAGAAGAAGCTTATTTGTCATGTACAACCAGCAAGAACATGTATCATGAACTTCGACATGGTATCTGGCAACAGAGTTATTATATGGACAATAAAAATTAGACTTTTTTCCAAATAGATCAAAGACCTCAACATAAGACCAACTACGCTGAACCTCATAGAAGAAAAAGTGGGAAGTACTCTTGAATGCATTGACACAGGAGAACACTTCCTAAATACAATCCCAGTAGCATACACACTGAGAGCAGCAATTAGTAAATAGAACCTTCTAAAACTGAGAAGCTTCTGTAAAGCAGAGGACATAATCAAAGACAAAATGTCAGCCTACAGAATGGGAAAAGATCTTCACCAACCACACATCAGACAGAGGGCTGTTCTCCAAAATATATAAATAACTCAAAAAATTGGTCATCAAAAGAACAAATAATCCAATAAAAAATGGAGTACNCAGCCTACAGAATGGGAAAAGATCTTCACCAACCACACATCAGACAGAGGGCTGTTCTCCAAAATATATAAATAACTCAAAAAATTGGTCATCAAAAGAACAAATAATCCAATAAAAAATGGAGTACAGACCTGAACAAAATAATCCAATAAAAAATGGAGTATAGACCTGAACAAAATAATCCAATATAAAACGGAGTACAGACCTGAACAAAGAAATCTCAACAGATGAATCTAAAATGGCTGAAAGACACATAATAAAATTCTCAACATCCTTAGCCATCAGAGAAATGCAAATCAAAACAACTCCGAGATTCCATTTTACACGTGTCAGAATGGCCAAGGTCAAAAATACTGATGACAACTTATGCTGCAGAGGATGTGGGGTAAAGGGAACACCCCCTCCATTGCTGGTGGGAGTGCAAACTTGTACAGCCACTCGGGAAATCAGTATGGTGATTTCTCAGAAAATTAAGAAACAACCTATCTCAAGACCCAGCAACCACTTTTGGGTATATACCCATAGGATACTCAATCATACCACAAAAACGTTCATATTCTCAAAAATTGTTTATAAATGTTCTTTTATATTTAAAGGGGGATATGCTATAGAGATCTACATTAATATGGATCTTGGTTTATTAATACAAATTTAAGGTCAATTTTGTTATATGTATTTCTGATCTTGATTAAGGTATGTATTATATAGCTCATTTTAAAATGTAATGTATAATTTAGAAATACAGGTTAATAGTTAATCATCTATAATAGTCAAGCTTGTAGGCATGTTAGTAAGATTTTCTAGATGTATAGAGATACATTTCAGTTAGATAGGCATTCTTCATATTTTTCAAAGACTACAGAATATAGCAT
>LOJH01049321.1:6681-19486 GCA_001685095.1 Ellobius talpinus
CTCCAAAACAGTCTCCAGGGTCCTTTCTGTTGCCCAAGATCCTGCTCCCCAGGTCTTTCTCATCTTGAGACCACCACAGGGGCTACATGGCTGATAGGTGGTAGGGGTTCCATAGACAATGAAGATCAACTGCCCCAACTCCATTCTTTGTCACCTAAAGATGTTGCTTTAAATCATAACATTATACCCTATGTCCTGAAGGTCTCATTTCATCTCATAACATAAAATGCATTTAGTTCACATCAAAAGTTCAAAGTCTCCTATGGGATTCATAATGAATGGAATGACCATAAACCCACTTAAAATCAAACCAAACCAAACAAAAACAAAAACAAGTTACATACTTCTTATATGCAATGACACAGTATAAACATTCCCTTCTTAAAATGCAGGTCTAGGAGATAGCCAGGAAAAACATTACCAAGGCAAGGTATAAACCCAGCAAACAAAATACCAAACCACACAGCTCTGTATTTAGAATCTGAAGTTTATGGTAAAATAATCTGGAAACCAGTAGCCTTGAGCAACTTCATTCTTTTCCAATGCTACCTCTAGTATCATACCAATCACTCTACTAGCCCAACTCTTCTCCATGAAGGCAGCCTCTTTCAATAGATGTCCTTTAGTGCTAGCATTACCAACATCCTGGTTCTCCAATTAAACTTTGGTTTCACCTTTCCAGCTTCATGCTCTGATCTCCCATGACCTGCTTGCAATATATTTGCAATACTCAGGTTGCCATACATTGTTTGGCCACAGCAGCTTTCTGGTATCTTGGTGCAAACATCTGTGACATTGTTCATACTTACATCTCTTACCCCAAAAAATTAGCATCAAGTGGGCAATGTTGTCAAGTCTTGCTCCCACCTAGAGATGTTGTGCTATTCCTCTGGATAACCGTTGCATCATAGGTATAGGCCTTTAAGGCTAATTTTGAGAGAACTTTCCTTAGCAGGTTTTTTTTAAAGTTAATTTTTTTCATTTTACAACCCCAGAACCCCCTTCCTGCCTGTCTCCTGTTCTCCCACCTTCTCCAACCTACCTCCCATCCACTCCTCAGAGTGAGTGGGTAAGGCCTCCCTTGGGGTGTCAATGAAGTCTGCCCTACCAATTTGAGGCAGAACAAAGGCCCTCCTCCTTGTATCAAGGCTGAGCAAGGTATCCCACCATAGGAAATAGGCTCCAAAAAGCCAGTTCATGTAACTGGGATAAGTTCTGGTTCCATTCCCAGCCCCCTCCCAGCAGATCAAGCCGCATAACAGTCACCCACGTCCAGAGAGCTTAGTTCGATCCCATGGAGGTTTTTTGTTTGTTTCTTTGTTTTTTTTGCTTGTTTGTTTTTTAGCAGCAACATTCTTAGTTCAAACCCTGTTTTTTTCAAATAGCCAGGAATATGCTTATAATCCCAGCATTTAAGAGTTCAAGCTGCATGCTGGATAATAAGGATTTCAAAGTCATCCTTGGCTACATAGTGCAATCAAGGACAGCATGAGTTAAATGAGTTGCTGTTTCCCAACAACAAGAAGATAATGCAATTAATTCATATTTCCCCAAGCTGGAGCCTCTGATATGTGGATTCTTGCCTTAAGACTTCCAGTGTTGAACAGGAAATTTCTCCTTAATGATGCCAAACTCTTTTCTGTTCTTTTAGCCTGTAACTTTGACATCATACTCCTTTCCAAACCAAACTGTCTATTTTTCAAATTTTTTGCATTGTCTGTTGTTTTACAAACTGCAAACCTGGATGTGAGCAATGAACAGTAACCATAACATAACTGGAATCTACCATGTTCTGAAATTTCTTCCACTAAACAAATTGGTCATTTTTTAAATTTGGCTTCACCCCCGCTCTCAGGTCATGAGAAGAATGAAGCCAGATTCCTTGATGAAATAGCATGAACAACTTATATTTTAGTCCCTGATAGAGTCATTATTCACCTCTGAAATTTCATGAGCTGTGCCTTTGGTTGTCCACAGTTCTCCCAGCATTCTGATGTCCCATTCACTTCACAATGGTCCAATAAATCCTTTACACTGTCTTAGGACCTTTCTAATCTAGAGTTCTAAATTCTTCCTCATTTTTTTTCCTGAACTTGTTCCAACTCCTATGAGCTATCTGATCAGATTATAACAATATCATCTATGCCTCAGCACCATTTTTCTACAGTAATTTTTCTTGTTGAAAAAAAAAGAAAGAAGAGCCAAAAACCACTTAAGAAAGGAAGGGTTTATTTTTGCTTACAGAATAGAGGTACAGTGTATTAGGAGAGAGAAGACTTGGCAGCATGAGTGGGAAGTAGCTGGTCACATTGTGTACACAGTCAAGAAGCTGAGACACTTGAATGTTGTTTGGCTTGATTTCTCCCTTTATTGGAGCAAGGAGTTCCAACTATTGTGTGGTGCTCATTCAGAGTGAAAATTCTGGAAATATTCTCATAGGCATACTCAGAGGTATGTTTCTGTATTGACTCTAAGTCCAGTGAAGTTGACAACACAGCACAGTTATGTATTTCTGTAAGTTGAGGTAGGGAAATACACAGGGATTGTACTTAGTGATAGAGTGAGCAATCAGGGCTATGAGAGGGAGACATGCCAGTAGTGAGAAGATAACATGACTTTGGTTTTCATAGGATGGTATAACTAACTGGTTTAAGTAATTTCATTGACTGCTAAGAGATTAGAACTTTTTATTTAGGGATAAGGCAGACTATTGTAGGTCCCTCAGATAAGAAGGATGGCTCAGTCTTCAAGGATCTTATATATGAAAGTAGAGTAAGGATAAAAGCTGGAGAATGAGCCTGTTGAATCCCTGTTGACTTTATCAGGAATCAAAAACATAATACTGAAGTTAGTTTTGGTACTTAAATCACAGTTACCTCTGACTGCATTTCTGCAGTCGAAATACTTCACAAGTAGAAAGTCACTAAAAGGTGATTCTAAGCCAGTGCTTTTCAAACTTCCATGTTTACACATAGACACTTGTTTAATGGGATTCTATCTAAACACAATAATTTGTTAACACTACTGTTGGTATCAACCCAATCAGATCTGATGGCTTAAAGTAGAATAAGCATCCAGGGATCCCTTTGTCTTCCCACACATGGATCTAACCTGGCTGCTGTACAAATGAGGAAACTGAAGTCCAGAGAGGGAAGAGCTATGTTAAAGAATCACACTCAAAGTTTACAGTTCCTGGTGTAAAAGTGAGAAATTGCAAATCATCTGGTGAAAAGCAACAGTAAAAAAAATAAGTAATCAGTAGGTTCTGACAGTATATCCTTATGGCAAAAGAGCATGCAAAAGAGGGCAGAAAACTCAGAAGAGGGCAGTTGAGATTAATTAAGAAGCTAAATAGTATGGCAATAAATAAAGCAAGAAACATGGGATGCCTTTTGTGATGGCTAACATTATGCCTTAAGTTTAAATTACTGTGTTTAAGAGGCTTATGAAACAATTTGTCTTTAGCCTGTAAGCTTCACTTGCCCAAGGACAGAATAGCCAGGAATGCTGTGGGCTAGTCTTTGAATTTCCTGGTCTCATACAATTTTTGTTTATTCAAATTAATGGTCATAATACCTCTTTTTTTTTAAAAAAAAACTTTCTTGCTTGAGATAACCAAGATATCTATCTGCTTGCTAAATAGAATGTAACCTTCAGTTTACATGTAAATAGGACATATTTGAATGCACATATAGGAAGGATGTGTGCTTAATTACATGTAAACAGAAAGTATGTCAGGATGTGTGCTTGTCGCAGATTGCACAAAAGCAGGAAATATATAGCCTTGTGAGTTTTGCCTTTATAAGCCCTTGAGTAATGTAATTTGTCACTACATTTAGGAATTCTGGGACCTGAGTGCCAGAGAAACTGAATAAAAGCTTCTTATAGGTTAAAATACATTCTTAGTCAGACTGGTGATCTCTTAATGACTCCAGATCCCTGAGGATCTCCACTGTCGATCATTTGCTTAGTATGAAAAAGTACCAAGTTAGATTTCCAGAACAGCCAGAAGAACAAAACAAATATGCTTATACTACTGACTTCCACATTGCTTTATGTCCATACATGGCCCCAAGCTCCAAATGTCAATCCTACTGCCAATTTAAAAATCTTTGCTGGAGGTTTCACATGCATCTTAATCTCAGATGTCTGGAGTTTAGCTATTGATTCCAAACTCTACCCACTCAGCTTTGATAATGGCAGTGGCTCTACCACTACATTCTGTTCTCAAACTGAATATGTAGGCACCAACCATTCACTCTTCTTATGTTCTTAGTTTCCATAGCTAATCCATAGTAAAGTCTACCTACAAAACATATCTCTAGTCTAAGCCTTTCTTAGTAGGTCTACACCCTTCACCCACTTCAAAAGCTCTCAAACAACCTCTGGTTAACATTCCTTATTTCGTCTTCTTCTACCTTTGATTCCCATGAAGCTTTTTCCTTGCAGAATCCTCAGTGATCTTTACAGTGCATGAGGTAAATCATGTCACTTCTCTGAATGAAACTCTAGTAACTTCTTCTTAGCACATGTAAAAGACTTCATGTGTCTATTTATTTATGTATGTGTTCATTTGCATATATTTATGTATGCATAAGGAGGAAGAGACCTGGTCAGTCGTCCTCATCAACTTAGACTATGAAACTCAGGAACAAGTTCAACAGAACCCACATATACGGGCTGCCCATGCATGCTTCAGTATTGCCAAGCCAGAGATTTTAATTTTATGTATGTATAAAAGTGTGGTATTGTGTGTGTGTGTCTGTGTGTGTGTGTATGGCTACACATGAATGTGAGCACATGTGGAGGCCAGAGAAGGAAATTGGGTGTTCTACTCTACCACTTACTACCTCATCCCTTTAAGACAGTCCTGCCCTGAGGCTGGAGGTATTTTGCTAGTGAACAGAAAGTCCCAGTGATTCTCCTGTCTCCACCACAAACAACGCAGGAGTTATATAGGCTGAGCACAGCTACTCCCTGAATTTTTCAGGGCTGCTTGGATATAAAGCCCAGTCTTTACACACTGAGCCATCTCTGAAGCATAGATTCCAATTTTTTTATCAGTGGGTACCAGATCTGTGAGTAGAATCTGCTTTCTGACCCACCAGTTCCCAAATAATTGACACAGAGGCTTAATATGAGTTACAAATGTTTGATCCATAGTTTAGGCTTGTTACTAGCTAGCTCTTAAAGTTTTAATTAATCCATATTTTTTAATCTACCCTCTGCCATGTTGTAATACCTTCTTTCAACAAGGCATGTTCATCATCCTTCTCTCTCTGCATCTGCTTGCTACTCCTGAGACTCTAGTTTTCTTCTCAGAATGCTCTCTGCCTCAAAAATCTTGCCTAGCTATTGGCCAATCAATTTTTTATTAACAATGAGAGCAACATATTTCCACAGTGTACAGAAGAATTATTCCACAGCATCTCCCCATTTTGTCTTAATAAAAATGGAAGGTTTTAACTTCAGCATAGTAAAAATTATACACAACAAAAATGATTATCAATTAAGAATTACAGTTACAATATTGAGTCCACTTGTAATTGTCAAAATAGAGAAAATACTCCATTATCTATCCTATTTTGGTCAATATAAAATTTCACATCTAATTTACCTTTTTATTCTAATTAAGGAAAAATTTAAGTCTAAATATTTAGTCTTTAACTCCAAAAAGACCCCAGAAGTTACCTAGTGTTATGTTACCTAATGACAGGTATAACTGGCTGCCTGGACTGTCACCCTATGGTCTTCTGTAATGTTGAGTTCTCCAACTTTGGCCTACAGGCTTCATATATCTGACAGACTTTTTTTTCAGAAGCAGGGAATTTTGAAGGACTATCCTATATAGTTTTGGCAAAGTTTGGCAGTTGCTTTCTTTTGTGTACTGCTGGTTCAGTTTGGGCAGTATATTGTCAGATTGAAGAAATGGTGGTTTCTTTTGACCAAGTGACTAGATTTTGCCATACAGAATACAAACTCCATATTGAGGTTCTTTGATGCCCATCTTCTTCCTTTGAAATAAATGGGTACTGTCAGGAGATTATGTGTCTCACTATCATAAAAAGCTTTAGGTTATTAAACATATCAAATGCCATATCCCATCAGCCATTGAAGTGTTTGAAGATTACCTATCTATCTAAAAATATATCTCTATATGACCTTGAAAACATACCTAATATGATTACAAGTTTGATTATTATAGATTACTATTAACTTGTATTTCTTAATTATACATTATATTTTAAAATGAGCTGTATAAGCACAATACACCAAGCAAGAGTAGAAAAAAACATACAGTAAAACAGAAATAAATTTAAATTTGTATCAGTAAACTAAAATCCATACCAATAAAAATATTTTGAGATTAATAGGTTTTTTTGGAGTGAAATAGATTCAATAATATATGCTTTTAAATCATCATTTCTATATATCTCCCCTTTTCTTTATAACAAATCTTTGAATTTAACTTTTTATATAGCCTTTTTGACTATATCAAATAGAAACTTATAACTAAACCCCCTTAAATGATAACAAGCATCCATAACCAATAATTTTTTGGAGTGTGGACATCATTTCTAGAATACTTCCTGTTGTTTGCAGGTGCTGTTATCTTTGGGAGAACCTTGAGGAAATCAGGATAAATGTTATTTCATGGCTGGAATAGTTTGTGAGGTTGGACCTTATTACCCAACAGCCTTAAGCTGTTTTGGATGCAGAATTCTAAGAAAATTGTAACAGAGGCATTTTGAGATGTTAGATCACTTGGGTCATCCATTTTCATTGGTGTCCTGTCTCCTTGTTCTGAAAATCATAAAATTTTAAAGACAACATACCTATCTGTATTAGGACAAATATAGACTGTGTATTATACACAAGTTAGCCAAAGATTTTTTTTATTTCTTTGTTTTATGTTGAATAGGTAAAATGTACATTACATGTTTTATAATTTATCTAGGTTTATTTCTTTATGTCATTTGCCAGGATTTTCAGGATTTCTTGCCTGACCAAACCTGATCCTTATCAACCTGGAATTAATCTACAACCTCTCATTTCCTGTCAAAATAAAAGCATAACCTTCCCCCCCGAAGTAACATAAATTTCACTTCCATTTTGAAGTCAAGATATTTTTATTATATAATTAATAGATTGGTTTAATCCAGCAGTTTTCTATAATCTATTGTGTCTCAGCAGCTGTCATTCTTTCATTAGCAATCAGAAAATTCAAAGGCAACACAACAATGTACAGGATCTAGACTCTGTATTTTCCATCTTTATGTGGCTTATTATATATTTTTATTACTTTATTCCTTTTTTAAGAACGTTACTATTTTTAAACTATTTTTTCACCTGGATCTGTCCTTACTGAGCATCTGTATTGTTTTTTGACTGCTTGAGACAAATTTTAAGCCGATATGTCTGTTGCTGCCAGTGTAGCTTAGCTTAGCGCATGGTGGTGAGTATGGTTGCTGATGTCCGGTTCCTCCAGCAGCCAGCTGCCAGAAGATGCTTCTTGTACTGCAGGCAGCATGAAAAACATGAGATTGGCAAGCCTGGTTTGGTTCTGTTTTGTGTGTTTAGTAACTTTTCTAAGCTTTCTCAGGTCTAAGGTGGATGTAGGTGCATCATGTTGGAATGCCATTTGTAGGTGGACTCTTCTTTCCTGTTTGTCAGTTTGTGAATAACCAATACAGAGACTTAATATTAGTTAAATATGATCAGCCAATAGCTCAAGCTTGTAACTAGCTAACGCTCACATTTTTAATTAACCCATATTTCTCATCTACCCTCTGCCATGTGGTGGTAACTTCATCTTCCTTCTCTCTCTGTGTCTGCTTGCTACTCCTGAAACTCAGCCCTTCTTCTTCCCAGCATGGACTCTGTCCCAAAAATCCTTCCTAGCTATTGGCAAATAAGCTTCTTGTTAATAATAAGAGCACCACAACTTCACATGTATAGAAGGATTGCTCCACACCCTTGGTGAACCCTCCTGGATGTTCTATCTCAGGCTTCCTATCACTGACTGAGTATATGCACACATTAACCTCCTTGCTTATAGTAGAAAATTCTGAGATTGAACTGCTGTGTAAACTCATTGCTTAGACTTTCATAAGGCCTTACTTTCTTGTTACATATCCACTACATCAAGTAATATTTTAAATGTACTAATGTACATTAATGTTCTAAAAATGTACCAGTGAAGCTGGGGGTGATGGCTCATACCTTTAATCCCAGGCCTTGGGAGCCTAAGCCATATGGATCTCTGAGTGTAAGGCTAGCCTATTCTACAAAGCAAGTTCCAGGATACCCAAGACTGCACAGAGTAACCCTGTCTTTAGAAAACCAGAAACTAACAAAAAGCACCAGTGAATGTCTCAGCTATTATGGCTCTTATAAGAAAGGACTCCTCACAAAGTCTGAAGCTTCTGATCACATTTTGTTCCTTATTTTACTTATTATAATTCTTATTACATTTTATTGTATATATTATATCATATTCTCTCTCACTAGAATATGTTTATTAACTGTAAAATATGCTATGTAAAGCATATAAAATCATATCTTCACTAACAGCATTGAGGAAAAGTTTTTTTCAATGATTTGATTATGCTCAAATAAACCAGTATAATTAAGTAGAACAGATGTTAGACTTCAGACTGTGGTGTCAGTTTTGAGGCTGGGACATCATTATATTGAGTTTATTTATCAAAGTAGGCAATTTATGACTTACCAAACAAGAATAAACTAATCAAAGTTTAAGAACAAACAAAAACTATAAACCTTTGATATCTTTGGGCCCAAAGAGAAAAAGTGTGGTGTGATTTACAGATCTTCTAATACACCTGCAAACTGGAAGGTGCTTTTTACATATATCCTGGTGTTCTGGTTCTTTAAGGGTCTATGATCATTTAAAACACTAAACCCCCCAAACCTCCCTCCAGCATTCTAATGGGCAAATTCACTTGGAGCCATGAAGTAGCTATTCTGGCCTCTGTGTTTCCCAGACAAGAAGATACTGCAAAAAAATGGGTTACTCTTGGTGGGAGCTTCCACATTGCTCATTGAAAACTTTATTGTTTCCCCGTGGTCACATACTGAACTTTATTGTTTCCCCGTGGTCACATACTGAACTTTAAGCTGTGGGCTGCAAAGGACATCTGGATGACACTAGAACCATGAAAATGAAGTCAAATGCTAGTTCTGTCTTCTGAATACTTTCCTTTTGTAAACAGTAGCCTCTCATGGTTGAGCCTCCTTCCTATTTATGCAATTATATGTAGAAAAGATATTGTTACCAGAGATAATTGACCCCTTAGGTTCAGTGAGTCCTTAACCAGAGCATAATCCATTCACTGTGAAGCACATTCCTTTACTTTAAATGCTCTGCTATCAATAATTAGATGAACCTAACGGACTGAAGAACATCACAAAGAAATGAAAGTAAGGAAAATTTCACACTATTCTTTTTCTACTGTGGATTTTTTTCTGAAGGAAGATAAAATAAAAATTAAAAAAAACAAAATTCTCTAGCCTGCGTAGTGCGAGTTTTTGCTATCCTACATGCATTCGTGTTCCAATGGCATGCACTGATTTTATTTATAGAACACAAGTGATTTTGAACTCACAGTACAGTGGAGAAAGAAATTTAATATGAACCAAGCAGACAATGGCAATATCAGGAAAACTGACTTAGTGTGTCTTATATCCCTAAATTTTAAATATTCTGAAAGAATTGAGCTTTGCAGGGTTATATAAAAATTATACTATTGTAAAATGGGAGAGTAATAAGTACTTTTTGTAGTGACTAATACATTTTATCTGAAGCCAGATTGTTTTCCATTCTGAAGCAGCAGCTACAAATCTAGGACAAGACCCTGAATGTAGTAGGTCCAGTGGGTTGGGAGTTTAATTGCAGTAAGTGCTCTGACAATGTACTGAAGTCCTCAGACATCAGATGGCCAGTTAAAGGAAGCACACTATAGCTTTGCTAATTATTCAGAAATGTGAATGCCATGAAGAGGCAGTCTTCTCTGTGAAATCATTATTTTGGGGGGTAAGCAATTCTGGAGTCAGAATTCTTTTCCTTCTGTTTAATGCAAAACTCAGTGCAGATGTAGCATGTGAACACCAGCCCAGTGACCTTCAGTCTGGTGTCAGGCATAGGACAAGGGGAACTCCCTACCGATGAAGTCTTTCATCACTCTTCTCATGGAAACCTCCGCAGTGTTCACTGAGATACAGAGCACCAGTTTTCTCCAGTTTAGAGCACTCCCTTTGTGATAGGTCAGACCATGAGATCTATTATACACTGCTGCATGGTTACTAAAAGGTCAAGCTAGACGAGTGACAGAAAGAATAGGTACACGGCATAACATAGGTGCCTTTCACAGAATAAACACAAATATCTGTCAAGAAGGAAGCATCAAGTAGTCAGCTCATTTGTTGGCCAAAATACACCAAATTTACATACTACATCAAATTTTGGGAATTGTTGAAAGAAACAGGACACAAAAACCTAAGGCTAACTGTATAATTCAAGGTGGTGAATCCATCCTGGCAGGAGCAAAGTTACTAAAGACTCCTTTGTATTTCTCCCTTCAGCTATCGACAATTGAGAAAAAAAAAAACGGTTCCCCAAGGAATGAAAAATTTTCCCCAGAATCTCACACTGGTAGAAGAAAAGGCTGATGTATGGTTCTAGCTAGTGGAGCTTGTCTCCCAAGAAAAGATTTCACATGGGTTTGACAACTCATCAGACAACCTTCCAGGAGACACTGGAGCCAGGCAAGGACAAGTCACGTGGGTACCACAATATGACCAAAACTGCTTATTTGTGCTGCTTCTTGCCATCAATTTAAACATTAACCTCCAGTTAGGACCTTAAATACAGACTTGGGCATCATTGGCTTCCTTTATTTGTTGCTCTTCCCAAGGTGGTCATCCAGAATAAAACCGCTGCTTCTGTTTTTCACAGTTATTTGTCTCTTTAGTTGGTCTACTGAAGACAGGTGGCTTAGCTGATACAAGAGCTCAGGCTTTGATCGTCACAATGTTGATAACAACTTTGGCATGCTATGACTCGGGGGTAAGAGACACATTTGAGGTGTCAGTCACTCTCAGTAAGCTGTCCCTGGAAGGAGAGGAAGATTGAATGTCCCATGTAGCTGTTACAATCTCTTTTTCTCAGGGACTTTTCTTATCTTCCTACTTCAGCTGGAAGCAGCTGGTCTCTACATTTATTTGGTGAGGCAGAGAGATGAATGCTTGGTCTGACCCTTGGTAAGTTTCTATATAATCCTTACACTTCGGCTGTTGCTTTCTTTTAGTTTTGGTATTCTTTGAACTGCTTTGGTTTCCTTAAAATAATTTTTTTAATAGCTGCTATTTGGTAACCAGTTTTATCTTTCAGTTCTGAACTGTTTGTATAACAGGCCTTATCAATCTGGAAGTTATTTTTAAGTATATTTGGACTTGTATTCAACTACATTACAGAGAAAAGTTGAAATGTGTTTGTCTTTCTGGACTCTACTGCGCCTTTGGTATCCTGTTGAACTATGTGAGACACAGAAAAACATGATTGTTGAGGAGATGATAAGGTCTGTACAGCCACAGAAATATAGTTCATTCGTGGTGATTGCTAGAGAGTAGTCATTTATAAACTTTCAAAAGCGGGGGCAAAAGTGAATCTGTCCCTAGACTTCTTGAAATCAGAGTAGCAAGACTCTGGACCTTTTCATTTTGGAATTAAAACACACAAACAAAACCATGCTGCATAATAAAATTACTGTCCTGGCATGTTTAATCATAGATGAGGAAGAGATGAGACAGCTAGAAAGAGACACACAGAGACAGTATTTCAGGAAGTATGTTTTAGGAAGTACCATGGTACTCCACTTCCATTTGGTATTCTCAGAGGTCATTAGTGTTAGTCGTCTTGCCCCACACTGTCCTCTACTCTGCTCTTCCATTCCTCATTCCATTTAGCCCTGCATGGTCCATTATTCTCCTTTCCCTTTTTATCACCTGCTTGTTGTCCCCTTCTTTAAATCCCACCAATAGCTCTTTATTAATTTACTGGCCTGTATTGGTATTTCTAATGAAACATGAATCTAAAGATTTGAACCCAGTATTCATATCTCAAAAGGAAGAGGATGTATTTGTCTTTCTGGGCCTGGAATACTTTATTTAGATGATCATGTCCAGTTCCACCCATTTACCTGCAAATTTCATTTTTTCTTTACAACTGAATAATATTCTATTGGGTATTTGAACCACATTTCATTATCCATTTATCAGCTTATGGATGTCTCAGCTGTTATTATTTCCCGGCTCTTGTGAAGAGAGCAGCAATGATCATGGAGAAGCAAGTGTGTTTGTGGTAGGATATAAAGACAGCACTTGAGAAATAGGTCCAGGAACAGAACCACTGGGTAAAATGGCAAATTTATTTCTAACATTTTGTGGAACCGTGACACTAATTTGCGTAGTGGCTACATTCTTACCAATAATGAATGTGTTTTCCCCTTTCCCCATATCCATTACAGCATTTGCTGTCTTTTATTTTATTAGTATTAGCCATACTGCCCAGGAAACATGACATCTCCATGTAGTTTTAATTGTAACGTCCCTGATGACTAAAGATGTTGAGGATTTTAAAAACATTAATTTTCTTCTTTTGAGAACTGTGTTTCATTTTGTTAGAGCTTACATTCTATTGCGATGATAGACCGCTTATCCAAACCAACACGGAAAAGAAGAGATTCATATCATCATACACTTCCACATCATAGTACATTACTGAGGG
>LOJH01049322.1:0-12878 GCA_001685095.1 Ellobius talpinus
AGACAAGATCTCCTGAGTAAATTGGGAGCATGGGGACCTTTGGGGAGGGTTGAAAAGGAGAAGAGAAGCAGGAAGGGGAGCAGAGAAAAATGTAGAGCTCAATAAAAATTAAAAAAAAATAAAATTAAAAAAAGATTGGAGTGCAGAAATTTGGTTGGTTGGAAGACTAATTAAGCCTCTGACTTACTCATATAGAACTGCAAAAATGTAAAACTGTGTTTTTCAAAGAGATACAGTCTGTTGGAGTGACCAATAGTGGATAACTGTTAAGAATGTTAGGGTCCTGAAAGAATAAGAAGTCAAGACATCCTTAGACCATCTTCTGTTGCTCTTTCTTTCCAATCAGAGACTTGTGGATGCACGGGATGACACCGTCTGGAACAACAGTAGCCTTGATCAGTGAGTTCAGTTCTTTATCTCATGAATAGCAAGTTGCAAGTGGCGAGGTATGGTAATACACTTTAAGTCTGTTGATGCTTTCCCTGCCAACTCAAGTACCTTTGCTGTGAGATACCACAGGATCGCTGCACTCCATGCAGCACCATGTGGCCCACATATCTGTGACTGGTTGGCCTAGATTTCAGTGTCCATAAATATGGACTAAAGGGATCTGCAAACCAGTTCACGGAGTATGGAAAACTGCCTTTGTCTTGAATTCTCTGGAGTCCTTGCCAGCCTTACTGACAGCCATCTCTGACTTTGCTGGAACTCACACAGGCAATGAAGAGATAAGGCCATGCAGACTTACAGCACAATCCCAGTGACCCCTCCTCCATTGCATTGCAATTCCAATCTCACACGTGGACATGTTTGTTTATATAATTTTAATTATGTGTGTAATTTTGCTAAAACCTAATATACACTAGTTTTCTGAAATTTCAAGCTTATATTAATTGATACCTATGAAAAAAGATACATAGTTTATCTTAAAATTCAAAGAACAATACAGAAAGATGTTTTCTTTGTCAATAAATATGTTTCATTTGAATCCAGTTAAACATTACTTTTAATTAGTTGGTAAATTGGCAGTTGGTCCCTAAAATGATGACAGTTTAAAAAATAGTAGTGACCTCTTTTTCCTATGAATTCACACCACAGTTTTTAATCAGAGGTTCCAAAGAGATTAGGAATAGGAATCCATTCTCCATATTAAGGGTATCATCAGTCTTCCAGCTTTAAAAAGGCCCCGAATTAAATGTGTGATGATCTCACTTTCAAATTTTTTTTTATCTCAGCTGCTTCTACTTCAGCAAATTCAAGTGCTTCTGATATAATAAGACTAATGAGCATTTCAGATGATTACAAAAATATTATACTACTTCCCAAGGCATAGATATTATACTACTTCCCAATTTAAGGAAATAAAAGAAGTTTCACTTATTAGAACCTTTATTTTGTGACTATGACCTAGGCTCGTATAAAAACTCACTTTCTGAACAAATGTAAAATATTTTCTGAGTAGGACTTCAGAACATACAAGGGAAGTTTTATTGGCTTTATCAAGGACTCTGTATGTGTTACAGGAGTAAAAATCCTAAAATCAGGTGTGTGAAGATGGGTCTTTTGACATCATTGCCTCGTTGTTCTGCCAATCAATGTACTATGTGCATTGGGTCCTTTCTCAGTAAGTTCAGTTTCCTGACAGAACAGTTGTTTGGCCTGTATCTAGGGGCATTTCCTCATAAGTAGCTGATTCACTTCTCATACAGAGTTTTGAAGCTCTCTCAACAGCCACAGCTTTGAAACAACAGGGGAGGCAATGCTTCAAGTTTGTTCAAAATAGATATGGGGCTGTGTGCGCAGACATGGTGGTAAGTTAGGAAAAACTTAGAGCAAATGCACTCCAGCAGTTATAGAAAGAAAAATAAAGCCCAGAGTCTGACCCACAAAATGAGACATCTGCAAACCACTACAGCAAATTATGTAATGGACGGCATCTCCAGGGGGCCCTTGTGAAATTCAGATCTGTTTTGTTGGCTCCTTTTTATCCTGAGTTTGAAGACAGATTATTTTACAAGGTACATCAGCCTTCAGGGAATAGCAATTTCCTCTCCTCTCCACAACAACCCAAACGTAACTTTTTAAACTGTTTATCTTTGATCTAAAATATATTACTTAGCATGATAAGTAAATAGCCCAACAATTTGTCATAGAAATTATTGCTTCCTGTGGTTATTTTTAGTGTGCTTGTGTGCTTTTTAACATTTGCTGAGCAATTGGTAATGAGAGCTGATAACCGAGCCATTTGCTTTTTATTTTTGTAATGATCTCAGAGAAACATTTGAAATATGATCTGCTTTTTAGTGTAATGGATAAACTACTACAGTGCCAGGAATTAACCCAACTTCCTCACTCAACAGTCATGGGAACTCAAGGAACAGCCACAACCCACACACATAATGTAGGAAATGATACAGAACACATCCATTGCAATTCTGTGGCTGCTGTGGTTACCAAGAAAGGCCACTCGAGCTCTACCAATGCACTACAAATATTAAACCAATATGATGCAAAATGTGGAGCTATTGATACAACTGAGTACTCCAATGCAAGTTTGTTGTTTTTTGAAACAGTTTGACAGCCATCTATTAAAAATGAATTTTATTTCAAGTAATATGCTTATATAGAGAGAGGAATGTAGGCGCTGGGGAGATGGCTTAGCAGGTACAAGATCTTCCAGAGGACCCAGGTTTGAATACAGGTAGTCACATAGCTGCTTACACTGAATTTGTCTGCAGCCCAGCTCTAGGGTCCAGCACACTCTTTTGTGGACACTGTGGACATATATGTAAATTGGCCTCTGTGGACACTTTACACATATGATGCAAAGACATACATGGAAGGAAAACACCCATACAAAAATCAATCAAAGAAACAAAAACAACAACAAAAAATGCCAAATCTTTTTTATGAGAAATAAACTTAAAAAAGAATACAATTCAGATTTGGATTTTTGTTACTATACAAGTCTTTTTAGCTCTATGTATAGTCCAAATATTTCATTTTTAACATTGTTGGTGACCTTCATCTTAATTACACTTGAAAATATGATATTCCTCATTATAATGCTTTAAGAATGCTTATAATTTCGTTTTTATTCCAATATCAACATTAGATAAATTACATCTCTACGTATTACCTACTTTGTTATGTCCCTAACATTTGCTGTGCAGGGTGTATCAATTATTTATTTTTGTGTTTTTAACTGTCCTGTTGCAATCACCCCACCTCATATGTGGAAAATAATTTTTAGTTTGGAGACTTTAGCACCAATGCTCTCCTTTTGATTTTAAATACATGTTGATGGCAAAGCAAGACTTGATTTGCTTGCCCTATAATTTTTATTATATTATGAATGACCCACATTTAAAATAATTATATCATTTTCTTTATCCGTGTAGAGTTTATATAAAACTTATGTAAAATCGTTATATAAAGCAAAATATATTATGTAGCTAATTTTTCACATTTAGTGGTCAGTAATGTTTTATTAAAATGAAAGTATGAAATAATATAGTTAGTGAACAAAAGTTTTTCACTTTTCCTTTTAAGATGCCCATTGTAATCAAGGGTTGATAATTTTTAGACTTGAATGCTTGTGTATGCTAGTTTACAATGTTTTATATTGAGATCTCTCTTCTTGCCTTTGAGTAGCACAGATGTCTATGTCAGTGTCAGACACATTAATAATACTATGAAACAGCTTAATCCTCCATAAAACTTAAAAAAAGTTTCTTAAATGATTGGAAGTTCAGAGCTGGAGAGGTGATTTGGTGATTAAGAATACTTGCTACTCTACCAGAGTTGGGTTCCCAGCACCCACATCAGGTGGCTGACATTTTCAGGTAACTGCAACTCCATGGGATTTGGCTCCCTCTTCTGGCCTCCACGGGTACTGTACTCAAGTGGTTACACTCAGGTACAAACATAAACTTGTTTTTAATATTAAAAAGAAAAGTGGTATAAAGTCTGAACAAGGCCAGAACTTCACAACACACAGCATAAAACCATTTAGCATGTTGCTGAGCATGTGAAAGAGTGAGGCCACATTCTGTAGAATCTTGTAAGATTATTAACTCTGCTTTCCAATAGGAATTATGTGAATACATAAAGTCAAACCAGCCTCCTTCCTTAAGGTATCATTAAAGCATGTTAAGTCCTTTCTCTTCTGGTTCTATCATGGGTAAATAATATAGCAAAACCAAGGATCACATCATGGGCATTGCATAAAGATATAAAATTTATGTTTTAAAACTCAAAGGACAGATAGATTTGGAAAATTATTGTAGCTAATGTATTTAAAATAATTTTATTTTACTTAAACATACATTGTATTTTAAGAAGCAACACTTTAGTCAGAATTTCAGTATTGTAAAAAATAATATAAGCTGTAGGCTAAAACAATGCATACAAAATATCATCATATAGCTCTATTAGATTAAACCTGGTTTTTAAAATAGTGAGTAGTGGTATCATTTTGTCATTAATTCCAAATGTCAAGCAAACTGTTATGGAAATGTATAGTGTATCAACACAGACAATGTCTGTGAGAGCTGTGCTATTTTCATAATGCTTCAGAAAAGACAAAGCACATTAATAAAAAAAACAGGACCTAATGAAAGTCTACCATAAATATTAAAAAGTTATGCACAATAAAATCACTACTTCACCAAATTTTCTCATTTCTTCATATTCTACATAATTTCAAACTTGAAACAAAATATATAAAAAATAATTTTTCTTTGAAATATTGACAATAACACAGGGGGAAGTCTTGTGAGAGAAGTTCCAAAAGACAATGGCTATCAGAACTGATGACACTTGATGGCATGCATGGAAGCCTGCTTTGAGTGCTTTTGCATAGATGTGTTTTGTATGAAAACAAAAACAAACAGAAAATAACCCTATATGAATTGAAGAACATGTTATTTAACTCCCATTTTTCTTTACAGCTTCTATAACGTATACAGATTATATATACAGGTTTATGTAACGAGGTGTGCTGGGAGAGGATTTACACTGTGCAATTAATCCTCTTGCATTCAAGAGAGTTGCATTTTAGAATGACTTTGCCTGAATAGGAACAAATGCAAAATTGTACCTACATACATACTTTATTTGATTCACTAAGAGCTAACAGTAACGATTGTCATTTTATCATAAAAGAAAACTTTAAAAGATGTAGCTAGCTATAGTGTAGTGCACTTTTGGTGTCCACGTGGAAAGGCACATGAGGGCACAGAGGCCTCTCCAGGCCTGTCCTCCCAGGAGTCCCTTACATGTCCTGTGACTCAGTTTTTATCTCAAGGATAATATGAAAATACACAAAAGTCTCTAATGCTATAACAATTCATTTTCAAGAGATATCACTTCCGACTGACTTCTCAGTGTGGGCTTAGAGATCTTGGTGTGTTTGATCAGCTTTTTGCCTGTGTATTCATTTTACAAAGATTCCTGACTCAAAACTTTGCATTTTAGAATAAACATTTTGTCTTTGTAAAATTGTTGTTGATGTTTGCTGTTGTTGTTGTTAAACAGTGTCTTCTGATTGTAAAATGCACCATAGACTAATGTTGCTATGTCAACTGATTTAAATACAAGACAACATGACCCTTCTTTCCTATATAAAGAAACGGGGGTCCAGAATGTTATTATGAGAGCCTCAGGCTTCCCTGAGAGAATATTTAGACTTATAATATGAGTGCATCATAATTCCAGGTGAGTGCCCCTCTAGCATGATTCAATCATTTCTATCATTTTTCATGGGAAATTGGAAGTCTTTAGTAGTTAATATGTCAACTAAAGGGGAAATTATTTATTTTTTAAATGTGTTTTTGTGGTACCTGTGGTTGGGCTTAGGAACACCTATTCACTTCGTAAGTGCTATACCACTGAGCTATGTCCCAGTCTATAAAGTACCGGGACAGGGTTTCCTATAGCCCAGGCTCTCCTTAAATTCAGCCCTCAGATTATTACCCTCTTTCCTGAATGCAAGCATCTGGGATTACAGGCATGTAGAACACTCTTAATTTTGTCAACCATTTCCTACTTGAATGAAGGTACCTGCATAGCTCAGTAAAAGACTGGTGGGTGTGATCAAAATACACTATATTCATATTTTAAGTTCTCAAATAATAAATAAAATATTATACTTAAAGCTTTTCCTTGCATTTTTAATTTTGCTGATTGTCTACTATTTTATAGAAATAAAAAGCATTTTTTGAGTTTTTGTGAAAGGATGTATTTCTCAGTGTCTTAAAACTATCTGTCTCTTGAGGGAGGCAGGAGGACCTAAAGCTTCAGGTTCTCTTCCATTGTGTAGAGAATTCAAGTCAGTCTGAGTCACCTGTAGATTTTGACTTGAAACATGTTTTTAATTTGCAAAGAAAGTCAAAAACATTTTACTTATCTAATTTTTGAGACTATAAATATTAATTTTGCCTTTTCCTGGCCTGTATCCAAACCCTCTCAGTATCTCTTCTCTCTTTCAAAAGTGAAAGCAGTTGCTGATGACTTTGTAAATTATCTGACGAAGCCTCCCTCCTCCCCATGCCCTCTCTCTTAAGGGGTGTTTGACTGGAAGTCATTCTATTACTAGAAACACTTAAAGTGAGAAGATTGTTCCTGAGACTTTGCATTTGATTTATTCACCCAGAGTCTCCCACAGCTTCCTGGCCTTCTTGGCTTAATACCATCCTATCCTTTGTTTCCAGCAAGGGCTAGAATTTCTAACGCATTCAGTCATGTCCCTGACTATGCTGTGGTCAGAAGAAGGACAAAAGTCCTGAGGTGAAGAACAGTTCAGAAGGCTCAGGGTCACATGCTAAGTGGGCAAACCATGTGCTGAAAAAGAAGTCCTCATCCTGGGAATATCATTCATTTCAGTTGTAAGCCAAGGACTCAGTTTCCCTTTCAACCAAGAGGGGCTAGTCAACATCTCAATTACAACTTTTCTTGGCTCACTGCTTTATATAGAATAGTAACAAATAAGCTAACGTTATCTACATATCTTCATTTTGCATCTATAACAAAGGGTATATGCCAAACAGTATTTACCTCTATGTCCAGTGTATCAGTGCACAGTGCTGTTACTTTATGGATCCATGAACCATATACGATAATCTTTTTCACATTTAAATATTTACTACTCACTTCATACATACTTCTTTTTGTTGGCTGTGAGCCAAGTCTTTAACAGTTGGGACATCTCTCTACCCATATTTCTTTTATAAAGAAAAAATATTCATTTTTGTTATACACACAGCATATATATGCACTGTTTTTCCTCCTTGTATGTATGTACAGCACCTGGGCACAATGCTTGATAGAGACCAGAAGAGGGAGTCAGAACCACTGAAACTAGAAACTAGAATTAACAGACAATTGTGCTGGGAAATTGTGCCATGTGTGTGCCGGGAAAGCAACCCCCATTATCGGCAGGAGCATCACGTACCCCTAACTTCTCAGTCATCTCTATAGTTCCTTTACTTCCTACTATTAACTTAAAATAGACTTCTTCCATGATTTCAAGTTCTCTGGGCTTAACAGAGAATTGTGTCATTCTCAGAATTAACTGGAAAATATAATTCAATAAGAACTAAATAATTAATAAAAAGAAAAATACACCAAACATTTTTCTTTTATTTGTAACAGTGTAATCATGTGTTACTTAACTAACCAGGTAAGCAAATTCTACCTTATGAAACAAATCCAATTTTGCAACAATTTTTGTATGGTTTAAAAACTAAGAAATATATTTATATATTGAAGTAGTTAAAGTATTTTGTAACCTGGAAAAATTCTAATGTCAGGGTCTGTGGATATACTTTGCTGAGATGGACATTCATTATGGACAGTCTTTGGCTAATGTCTCATTCCAACATTGTTCAGTGGTTGTGAAGAGACAGTACAGTGTACACAGTATATTTACAGTCTATTCTCTTGTAGGAGGAGCTGATCCACACTTTCTCTTACAGTGATCATTCCATGAAGCAAAATGACTAGAGAAAGTGGTGTTTGTACAGTAATCTGAGACCAGGAGACTTAAACTAAATAGAAACCCTTTGTGTTATGATTTTAATTAAAAGCAGATGAGCATTTTCCCAATCATTATCACACACACACACAAAAACTCAGCAGCTTTGAAAATTAGACAATTAGACAGACATTTTTGATACACAAGAGAAATGGAGTCTCTTCGGCCCAAAGACAATATGTTGAGGTTCAATTGAGGCTTGCAGTGATTCCAACAATGGAAGTAAAGTTTGGAAGAACACAGGGCTATCAGAACTTGGTGGCACACACTTTTAATCTCTTTGGAGGCAGAGACAATTTTGGACAGTCCCAATGACATATGTGTGTGTGTGTGTGTGTGTGTGATATATTTATATACAACTCTGCAACTCAAGGAGCATTGTGAAAGAGGGGATAGAAAGATTGTAAGAGCTAATATATCAGGGAGTTTGCCTTGGTTTGGTTTCCTAGTAGCATCAGAATCTATACTCATAAATTATCACTAACATGAATGCCTAAAAGTGATTCTGACCAAGGATGACAACAAGAGACATTATAAAGTGGACCAGGAAGCCCATGAGACCTCAGCTCTACATACAAACTATAGGAAACTAAGGAATACCCAGAGACGGAGAAATAGTCTTCCCCAGGGAAGAGAATAACAATTATCTGACACCAGATGGTCAGTCCTGAAAACATACATACAAGTAACATTATACAGTCGAGGATGGTTTTGTTTATGTAGTTAGGGATGTATATGTAAATACATACACATATACATACACAGCAATAACTAGTGAAAATGGTCATGACTGAAAGAAAACAAGAACAGCAATATGGATAGTTTGGTGGAAGGGAAAGGAATGGGGTAATAATGCAAGTGTATTATAATCTCAAAATGTAATGAAATAATTAAAATATTTAAAAAATAAAATAAATAGGAGAGGAGAGTCAGTGCCCACAGGGCCTGACATCCAGATGCCCCACTCTCTGGGACCTTCCCAGTGAGACAGAACCCAGGGGCTCCTCCCCAACTCCCTAGGCTATTCTGGCCAGCCAGTGGGGAGTGTTCTTGCTGCTGGGCTTTCCCCAACCCACCCTGCCCCAAGCCCACCTTTTCGCCTGTGAGGGCCTTGGAACCCTGCAACACACATACACACACAGAAAAAATATAAAAAATTTAAAAAAATAAGAAACAAATTTTTATGATTTACATCAAAGCTCAGACATAATAAAGTCACTCTAGTCTGAGGACACATTTTCATTTATATCATATCTAGTTAATAAGTCTAAAAGTTTCCAGATAGTACAGAAAATCAAAATAAGAAAATATTAACAATATCTCTGGTTCAAACATAAGATAGCTACCTCAGTCTTGTTCTGTTATCCTCAGAAATAGTGAGATTATAATGGTAAAAGAATGATTACCATAAAATAATTTTTGATCTGTATGTTTTCCATAGAATATTAAATAATTTTCTTTCCTAATTGATTGCAATGAATTTTTGTTAATAAAAACAGTAAGCAATACTTTATTGCTCAGTTGGAAAGACTACAGATTTACATTTGTAGGGTGTGTGTTCAGTTGACTCTGACCACATCCCCAAGTAAAGATCTTGTTGCTCCCTTCAGTGCATATGTTAGCTCTACCCTGTTAAAATTTCTCTAGCTATTGTCCTTGGCATTTTCCACTTTACTCAGGGTGTGTCAGTATCAGTGACTCTGTACATAAAGTGTTGTGGTTCTTTCTACTAAAGCCATTTCCTTCATGCAAAAAGAAAAAAAAGCATTTACAGCAATTGATTTTCTCAAGAGCACAAAAAATGCAACCTATTTGAGATACAGCAAAATTGTTCTTCACCCATTTCGGTTGCATTTTGCCCTGGTTACCCAAAACTCTTTACATATCTTTCTAGCTTGAAAACAAAACAAAACAAAACAAAAACAAACAAAAAACCTCTCACATACATAGTAGCTTCCAGTTTGAAAGAAATCATAGCCAGGTCTTCTCTATACTTGCATCCCTGTCTCTAACATGGGCAGAAAAGAAAGTACTCTGTGGTCTCCTGTCAAATTTGTAAAGGAAGGAAATTCAAATACTTATTACTACAGAATAAGCGCAGCATTGAATGTGGGTGGGAATAGAGGGCCAGATGATGATGAAGGAAAACATGCAGGGCCATTGCAAAATAGAGCATAAATTGGAATCAAAGTGCCATTTGTTGCTTAAAATAAAGTTTTAATGACTTTCAAAATCAGTAACTGCCCAGGCAGAGACACCCTGGACTGAATTTGAGCTAATCACCTACATATAAAGATTCTTCCAGTCACTAATTGTCGTTTTTACAAACCAAGTTTACGAAGCATAAATAGGGTCAATCTAAGTGATCTATAGAACAAGAGACAATTAAGTAAAGTAATAGATTTATCTCTTTAAATTGATACAATCAATGGATTATATTGATTTACCAATCCATTAAAGCACATTATAGATGTGAGACTTGACACTGTATGTGTGAATACATAAGAATATGTATTCATTCATATGCATAATTTCTTATTTTTTTAAAAAAATTAAAATAAAAATGGAAATAAACTTACTATTTATTATTTAGAACTTTTATTTCAATAACAGATTTTATATGTTGTTATAGTTAGAAACATATTGTGATATTTATGAGGAGTGAGTCATAGAAACAGTAGTTTTACAAGAGAACATGAATAGAATTTGTTGACAATTCCAAAGAGTACAATTATTAGGCATGGTTTAAACATACAGTATAAGAAACAAGACCACTTGCTTTTTAATAACTGCTAGATGGAGGAAACCAATTGATGACTTAAGGTTGTGGTAAGAGATTCTTAGTTTAAAGCAGAGATCCACATAGAAGGACTTCTAAAAGCATGTTTCATTTATGACCTAAAACCACATTCATATGACATTTAGAATTTTAAATTGTAAAATGCATATGCATCAATGTAGATTTTACCAAAACCACATTTTCTGTGTCCTGTCATGAATAAAATTATAATAGAATTCCAACCACTTTCCCTAAAGTATGTGCTTAAATGCATCTTAAATTCAAAATATTTTAGTTTTTGCCAATTTTCATTTAAAGTAAAAGTAACACATTCTCAAAGATACAATTTGCACAAGAATATACAAATGCCTTTGAGAACAACATCAAGAGGAAGATTACAAAGAGTGTGTGACTGTGCTACAGAATAGAAAGAAGGCGAAGAAAAGGCTAGAAAAAGTCCTTATTCCTCAGCATAAAGCAATCTACCACTAAAGTATTTTAATGTGATCTAAGATGTTTTAGATAGCATAAGGAAATTCATCTTTGTGAGGGAGTATTAAGTAGAGAAGGGTATGGTTTGTACAATGTTCATGCCTGAAAACCAGGCTAATGTCTTCCAATGTGAGAACATTTTGAGTAAGGAAACAATATTTCAAACAATTAAGATAATTAAAGGGCATTTGAAGAAATAGTTTCATATATACTAAAGTTTCAGTGAGACTTATCAACCCACTTCACTCTCACAAGAGTGGAAATAGCGTAGTGGAACTGCAACCATTTATTAGTTCTTCTCGGAATTGCCTTGTTTTATTACCGTGAATATATATTTTAATAATTAATAAAAGGCACATTTTGTGAATGTGCTAATAAATCAAACTTCATAATCTGGTGATGGCAGAGAGAGAGGAAGTAAACATCTGTAAACGGGATATTCAGAACACACCTATCTCAGAATGATTATTAATTTGATCCAATAATGTCATAGAAAAGTCAGCAAGGGCTGCTATCACAAAGCCACACCTGAGTGGCTTAAACAACAAATTTATTAGTCACACTTCTTCCTGCTCTGAAGTCCATGGCTAAAGTGCCAGCCATCTTAGTTACTGGCCACAGGGTTGATACAAACTCATTTATAGGTTTTGCTAGTTTTGTTTATGGAGAGAGGAAGATTAAAGATCCTGTGCCATGGCTCTTTCTCTGATTTCCAGACCTTGTACTTTTCTTACAATCCTGTTAAATTTGGAATTCTTCCCTTACTATATAAATGAAATTGAATTATCCCCACCTCAAGTCCGATATACAAATATAGTTGCTCTGGGTATGAGGCTCAAAGACAAAGTTTCTAATGTCACAATTAGGTTCATAGCAACATGGATGGGACTATATTAGCATAAACATTAGGCACACAGAAGCCTCAGTGAGTTTTCATTTCTCCTAAAGGGTGCTTCAAGAATGCTTTCATTCTCCTGGTTTAGAGATTTTTCATGATGAGGGCACCGTTAATTTTGTGGCTAGGGCCTAAGGTTGCTAGGGTAATCAAGGTACCTATTGCAGTGGTTCTGAAAGCTTTCCTCGGATACTATCTAGTCATTAACCAAATTCCCTCACCCAGGAAGCCAAGCTTTGCCTCCTATAATAGAAAGTATTCAGGACTTCAAATATTCAATACAAAAAAAAGAACATGGAAATCCTGAGCAAAACCAAAATGTGTACAAATATGTAAGAAGCACTAAAGAATAAAAGCTGTAAAATGGAGCCATTCTAAATATATGTGTATAATCTTACTATCTCTAATCAAAAGCCTCCATAATAAAAGCTGCATGATTCTGATTCTGAGAACCTCCTTTGAATTTTGTACATCCCCAAGAGAGGCAATTGTGTAGGTCCCCACCCCTAGTCCCAGGATCCAGGGGAGTAAGGAATGTGGAGAGCTGGAAAATAAGACTTCCTTAAAAATGAGCACCTTAACTGAGAGTCCAATACCAAATGTTGTCAGTCCTGAAATTATAAATATACCAGTAACACAAACAGACCAAACAGACTCAGCAAGTTGTGTGTGTGTGT
>LOJH01049323.1:0-11455 GCA_001685095.1 Ellobius talpinus
ATAGATAGATAGATAGATAGATAGATAGATAGATAGATGATAGATGGATGGATTAATGGATGGTTGGATAGATAGATGATGGATGGATGGATGGATGGATAGATGATGGATGGATGGATGGATGGATGATGGACAGACAGACAGACAGACAGACAGACAGACAGATAGGGAGTGAGAGACCTTCATTCAAGACAATGACTAGAAGAGATTCGTCAGTTTGCCTAGCCTGTGATGAGATTGGTATGCATTTTGGGGTATTTAATGCATCATTTAAAAGAAGTATTGCTTTTTTAATGAATAGAAACATAAATATACCATGTAAGAACAGAAAGACAATAGACTCTCAAGACCCCTGAATCATAATATCCTATATACCTGAGTAAACTGTTAAAAAATACACTGGTGCTGGCAAGAAATTTTATAAACTCATTTAAATTATTTTTTGTTTTATCAATTAGTAGAAAAATACTGCACTAGGTATTTTCTCTCCTTTAAAAGTAATACCTTGAATTTATAGTGTTTCACCTTTGTGTTTACGAACTATTTTTATTTATTTTTTATTCATTGCAGATTCATTACCACCTTCCCCACTTACCAGTTTTACTAGCTATATTCACATTGTTATGCAATAATTTCTGAAACGTCTTCATATAGTAAAAAAATGTTCTAGCCAGCATGGTGTTTCATGCCTTTAGCTACAGAACTTGGGAAACAGAGGCAGGCTGACCTTTGTGAGTATAGGATCATTTTGAAGTCTATAGAGTGAGTGACAGGCTAGTCATGGCTATATGTTGAGATATTGCTTAAAAAGCAAACAAAAGCAAACCTCAAAGAACAGAAATGCTATATAAACTGTTTCTTAAAGCTAATTGTCACTTTTAGAAAGGTCAGAAGCCTATCATGGTCTGAAAGAATATGCATACCAATGATCTGTTGTTTTTTTAATAATTCCTGACACATTTGATTGCTAGTTTGAACTAACATATTTGAGTCATTTCAATAAATAAGTCTTTTTATTTTTATTTCAGTAATGGCCAGATTTACTGGTATTTTAGGAAGAAATTTATTACAAATATTTGTAATTTTTTGGACGTATTTAGCTTGGTGATATTAATATTATAGTAAAAATGGCAAATATATAAATTTTATATTAAGTATATGAGTTCCAAAGAACACAAAGATAATCATGGATTTTTACTTTTCTTTATACGTAAAAATGAACTGAGTGGTTAGGTTAATAAAAACTTAAGTTAAAGTCCATTTTCAAATAGAATTTTAAAATATTGTTTTATAGATCTAAAACGAAAAAAATTATTCAATAATAACAAAACATGGAAACAACCCCTTCAGTCTCTGTGCACTCTATATGAAACTTTCAAGGTTACTATGAAGTCAATATTGTTCTTTTCATACACTGGGTGCACATATATGAAGCCTTGTATATGTCAGAATCAAAATAATCTTAGTAAAAATTGCATTATGGCAGTATTTAAGATATGACATCTTAATTGTGATTATCAGTGAACTTTTGTTTTGTTTTGTACTTACTAGAATCAATGCTTTTATATTTGAATAATCTACCTAAAGCTGGCCTTTAGCAAAGCGTCATCTGTAACTACTGATCCTCTCATTCCGAACTCCCTAAAGCAGAGATTTGGCTTTGTGCCACCACACCAGCTCCTTGTGAGTGGTAATTAGTAAATACCTTAAGGAAAAGAAATATCCTTAATCCAGTCTATATAAAACCTAATGAGACAGAAGTACTTACATACATATCCTAATAGAGTACAGCGAACACACATAATCCCATAGAAACTTTGAAATGAAATTTAATGTGTGTACATACATATAAACTAACACTCTAATATTCATATGTTCATGGGTGTGTCTTGTATTGTATGCATATATCTCAGCTGTTATGATGTGAAGGCAGGAGGACAGACTACATAGACAACTTGAGCTCAGTCAAGACTACAGATCAGAGAGAGAAAGTGATAATAAATATTGATATAGTCTCAAGTTTTAACATTTTTATATCTAAATTCAAGAGAATCTTAAAGAAAATAAATAATTCAGTTGGTATGTATCAAAACAGTCCATTTAATAGAATCATGTTTAGGAAATAGTAGTACATTATCTATAAAAATCAGTTCTTTTATCATTTGGTAATGTGAATGGCTTTGAAATACTGGCTATCAGTATTCTTATTCTCTCTAATTTTATTAGTAATAAGATATTATGTATATCTTCTTGCACTTAGTATCCCAGACAGAATCCCAGTATAGTAAAGTTCCATTGAGCAGGCTAAAACAAAGCACAACTTCCTGTTTTACAAATTGGTGGCTCTCATAGAAAGTCCTTCACAGATACTTTCTTTCACTTATCACAGATCCAAACAAAAAGCAGTGAGGTCCTTTACATCATTTCTGTGTCTTGTCCTGGTTTATTCACACAGAGCTCTATCATGACTTGCATTTCGTACAAAATATTTGCAGCTATCATTTTACCAATGGTCTTTGAAACTCTAGTTTTCTTTTATATTCCTGTATATCTGACTTCTTTCTCTTCAAGACAGACAGCAAAACTGAGATGTTTTCTGAAACTTTACAGCAGACCAAGAATTTTTGTCTGCTTAATTATCTGCAGTGTAACCACTGACCAAACCACCACTGAACAATTGACTTTAACTCCAATGGTAATTCTTATGCATCTATTTGATAATAAAAACTGGCAAACAGAAGCAAGGAAATTTACAGAGTCTTGACTTAAGAAAGATAAAGCTTTAAAACAACTATAAACCAGTACCCATATTCTAAAATATACTGTCTTAAACATCTGAAGTCACTTTGACTATCTTACCTTTCAAATATTTCATAATTAATCATTTTCAATGTGTTTTATGCTATTTAGAAGTACTCAAATACTGATGTGTAAAATATTTACTGTTTCTGTTTTATATTTATATAATATAGATTGCTAACATGAAGAAAGATTATTCTTATTAAGCAAAAATTATCTTCTATACCTCCTTATGTCCACTTATAACTCACAAAATTATGTTTAAATATATTTTAAAAGATATATCATAATAACCTCACATATAAACTTGAAAATATGACCCATGTTTTAGTTGTATAAATGTGATTTATTAACAATAGCTTTAGTTTTAAATTTCTTGAGCAGTCTTTTTAATTTTGAAAAAATTGTCAAGGAACTTACAAATAAAATACTACAATTATTGCTTCATTCATGAATTATGAAATTCATTTGTGTCCTTTATTTACAGCTCATATAATTCATTTAGAGTTGTCATTTTCTAAGGTAAAAATGTCACACAGTTTATTTTGAAGTAGTTAATGTTAGGGAAATTACAGAAACATTCAAATAATGGTAAGTCCTTATAACAACATCCAAAGGAAATCCTAATTATGTCTGTTCTTTGTTTCATCTTTAAGAGACACTTTAATTGACTCAAGTTAGTAAGCACAAGTTTCGTCCGATGTCCTTTGCCCTAATTCAGAGATGCCAAAAGACTAAATAGGACTCCAGAGAGGAAGTTGCAATGTGTTCATGAAACCTAATTAAAGACAAAAATTCAGAACCCCAGAGACATCATACATTTCTATCAAAGGGCAGGATGCAAATGTATGATTGATTGTAACAAAGATGCTAAAATGTTGAGTTAATGAGATGTGGTAAAAGGATTTGAGCAGTAAATAGAACAATGAACACTTTGGATCCTAAGGAAAAACTGAGGTACACTTAAATTAATAAATATTGAAAAGCAAAATATAAGTGCTGCCACAGGTAAAGGTTGAGTTATTACAGCTGATATCGGTATGGATTGTTACAGATGGAAAGTTTGACTACTCAATTTTTTTCTTCCATTTTAACCTCCACATAAGTGCAGAGCTATAGGATTTCCCAGAAACCATTTCAGATCACAAGATGGATCTAGGCTTAGCTTGTCTGCTGCCGCATGTCTAACCTCCTATGGATGACATTGGTGTAGACAGCTGTCAATCTCCTAACATCTTCCCAAGAAACCTTCTTCCATGACCAGTATAAGTAACTTTCCAGGGATACCACCACAATTTTGTGGAGACCCAAAAATGTGAGTGCATTTCATCTTGTCTGAAGGTCAGAGGATTTGAGATTACTCAAAGTAGTTGACAACAACTGTGGCTCCATACCCTGACATAATGTGCTTACTTGGTGTTTTGAACATTAATATGGCCCATAGAGGTAGATCTTCTCCACCCTGACCAAAGGGCAGAGAATTCAAGCATACTTCTGTTCCTTCTTTTGAAATAGAAAGTTTGTTCTAGGGAGTGACTGTCTTCAGGATACTTGGTGTAGGGTGGCTTCACTGTCTAAACAACAGAATGCATTTTTTCAAGAATTAATTGACAAAATTGGCTTGATGTCTCAAATTATTGAAGTGAGTAACTATTCTGGTTGTCCTTTGTATTATGTTACAGCATCTTTGACTTCCTCCCCCTTTTGTATGGGGGTATAAAAGTGTATGGAAAATTAAACATGGACAGACTCAGAATACAAGGACACAACTCAGGATGCAAGAGGAACTGAGCAGACCAACTCTATCCTATGGCTGTATGTTTCTTTCTTATCTCTGTTCCTTCTACAACATTTCTAATCCTCATGGCCCTACTCTGTAACATGCAAACCTGTGGCTAGGCAGAAGTCACCCCACAAAGGTGGCTCCGGACGTACAGCAGCTCAGCAAGGCATGGCTTGCAACAGAATTTAAAATAATACATCAGTTTAAAAATACTTGTTTCCTTCTGTTTCTTCTTCATCAACTCTTTTCTCCTCTAATCAAATGCACTGTGAAAACAGACAGCCTGACCTATTTATTCTCCTCAATACCTGCAGCATCCGGAAGAGGAGAAGGATACATGAATAGATCATCAAAAGTATATGTTGCGAGAAAGAGAGAAAAACATTAACAAACAAATTAAAATAAATTTTAAGAAACACAATATGGTTTGATAATATTCTATTTATGGTCAAATTATTCTTGACCAGGTAGTCCTAAAAACCTGTATGGAATATTGCTTGCATATTCCATTTCTTCTTTATAACTTCTACAATTTTTATAAACTTTATTTAAAAATATTTAAGAATCTTACACCCAAATCAACCGTTTCCAATTTCTTTACAACTCACTGAATTACTGTGCAGTGAGACTAGCCTTTGGAATGGAATTTATGGCACTTCACATTTGATCTTACAGGTTCCGTAGTGAATATATTTTAAGTATTCATCCACCAAACCACCAACTTCCATGACTGCGGAGCAGAAAACTTGCTGAGTATTGCTGACATGAACACTGACTGGTGTGTCAAGGACTCCAGTGCCTCCGACCCGTGGAATAGCAGTGCCTTCCCCTGGCTGGAATACTTAAGTTGCCAGTGCATGCAGAAAATATCAACCACAGGTTTCTCCTCTCACAGCGCTGCAGGCTGAGACTGCTTCTCTATAGAGATCACTACTAAAATTAGTTAGCCTGCCTCCCATCCAGTTGTATATAATGAATGGATTGAGTCCCCAGGCTGCTGCTTCATCTCCATCGGAGCATCCCATCCACCCAACCCCAGCTTTTCTGTAGGTTTGCCTGAAGATTCTTTAATTTCCATCTCCCCAGTCAGGTCAATCCCCAAACTGTGCAGGTTGTGGCCTATGACAGTTAGTACTAGAAAACCAGGTTCATGGCTGCTTTCCTAACTTGAGTCTATTACTTGCATCCAGTCCTTATTCGTCGCATTATTCTAAGCCCCTTTTGTGCCTTTTCTTCAAGATATAGTGCTCTATTCCATTACCTTTTTATGAGTCTATGACTTAATGGCATTTGGTGACTAACGATCAGCAGTAAAATGAGCATTACTCCTTCCTACCCTGTTTATGACCTACAATGTACACATACTGAGCATTGAAGAATTCTTTTTTACCTTTCCTTGGAATGGGAAACACAGGCATTCTGGCCAGAGTTCTGGCAGGAGACTGGGTTGTCTGCCCTCAGTCTGACAGTCCATTACAGTGACCAGATGGGACCTGCATATCAGCGCTGAGCTAAGGGGCCAGCACATCCATGAACGAGGCAATTGTTTTACAGCTCTGATTACAGAACAGCTTGTGCTCAGTAGGCAATAGGAAAAGATTAAACAGCATGAAACTGAGTAGGGTGTCTCATATAAAAACTTCATTTATTATGATATCCGCTTGTTTCCAAGAATTTTATATTCTCTTTATTTCGGGTGTTAAAAAGGGAAAAGTGGTGTCTTTCTTTCATTGGTAGCCATGTTAGGTGAAGAGGTTATTTACTCCAGTTCTTGTCTCTGTAAATAACAGGCACACAGAGTGAACCATTGTGGTCAATGACTTTGTGCAGCCACAGAGGGGTGAAGGGAATCCCAGTCAGAGGCCATTATTATTTATAAAGGATTTTTTTAATTATAGTGAGCACAAAAAAAGCAGGGCAGGATCCTTTCCTATAGAACTTTGATGTAAACTTCTCTGAGGAAAGGCCTTTTTCATGTCAGCAAAGAAAGATGGGTGCTTAAACACTCCAGAAAAATTAATAGATTTATAATTACAAACTCAGTTATTTTGTAAGTGTTAAAACAATAAGGGCATGGTTTGATGAACTTTAACTATATCGAGTACTTTTGTAATTACTCAGTTTTGATAGTAAGGGCAAGGAAAAAGTTACACCATCTTTGGGATAAAGAAGAAATATCTCTCATATTGACAAGTTTAGAACCACAGAATCACTTTATAGTCTAATTAAAACTTCCAATTTTCTAAAAGTTTAAGTTTTACTTAAGTAATTTATCTTTAATTTTAATTCAGTAATTCATTTTGAAAGATTTTGATTTTATTTGTTTGCTGTTGTTGTTCAATAACCACAAAGATAAAGAACTTAAATAACTATCAGATTTCATGTTTTACTTTAGAAAAATAAATTGTCTCGGGTTGTTTAACAAAAACAAGAAGTTCTGTGAGATTAAACATTCGTGTCGTTTTGATTCCCTGTCATCACACTTAGAAATCACAGGATAGCGTCTTTGTTTGTAAACCAGATCACATTTATCATTCTGTCACATTGAACCATTTCTTCCAAATGGAGAAAACTATGCTTACATTAAAACAATAAGTTTAAGGTACTTTACACAGAAAAAAAAAATAAGTTCTATACTGATTTTGCCTATAATCCTATAAGTAGAGATTTTTAAGTATTGGGTTTTTGTTGGGATACAGTAAACAAGCTTCACTTTTTTCTTAAAATTGTTATCTCTCTCTCTGCATGTGTGTGTGTGCGTGTGTGTGTGCGCGCGCACATGTCTATGTGCAAACTGTGTCTCACTATTTAGTTGAGTCTGACCTGGCGCACCCAGAACCCTGCTTACTTATTCTTCCTAGCAATAGAATAATAAGCGTGCACAACTTGCCAACTTAAGAAATTCATTTTTCTTTTTTTATACTTCATCTTAGCTAAAAGCCCAGGAGTCAATTCTCTTTGAATTACTGCTGCATTAATTCACTGAAATTTTTTTATATATTTGATTTTAAAACCTCAGTTCCCAAAGAAAACAGTTTTAAATCAATTGGATAAAGGGATAAAGATGTCTAAGCATTATTTCCAAATAAGGCAACTAATCTAATTCTGAAGATTGTTTTAAAAATGGGTCAATATGTTTTTTTTGTATTCTCTGTAGACAAAATTCCCAATTACACTTTTTCTGGAATCCAGCAAAAATACTACTGAAAAATCATAGGTAGCAAGATACAAAAAAAGAAAACTGTATTTGATAGATTCTATTAATATTTCAGAGGTTAATAACATGGCTATTAGTATTTTCTTACCCATGTGATTCCAATGGGAATACTTCATGAATGATGTACAATAACTCTTCCATGACATTTTTGAAACTAAAACAGCATTCTTTTGAGATCTTGTTTTATGAGTTGGATAATATAATATGATGATCAAAAAGAAATTTTAACTGAGGCAAAATCTTAAGTGAGGTATAGATCAAAGATGCAAAAATCTTCAAAATGATAGACAAGATTCATTTAGATCATTCCATCCATGTCCAAACAATAACAGACTTGGGAACTGGAGATCTGAAATTACCGTTTCCCCTTGAGCAACGTGTTTTCATCTGAGCAAGCTCACTCAGTGCTACAAGGCCCCTCTGAGAATTTGTTAGAGGAAGAGTCTTGGGGATCCTCAAACATCTCTTGCTGTCCAGCTTCCTGTGAGCTAATCCAGGGAGAGGGCAGTAAATGACAGGGAAGATGGTGGCCATGCTTATTGACCTGCACATTAGAGTATGCGCAGTATGACAGCTGCCTAAGGCATCAACCAGAGCCGTGGGAAAAGGCTTCCCAAGAAATATATGGAAGCCATGATCAAAAGTGGAATGTTGCAGGTAGCTCACAGATCGTCCTTTCTAATGCCCCCTTTCCTTTCTACGTCTCTTTCCAATAGCAGAAGCATGCTTACCCCAGTATTCTGGGCTTTATCACTCACCTTATGTAGTACTCTCCCCGCTCCAATTCCATGCAGCTGTTTGCCAGCCTCTACTCCTGAATATGCTGCCTTTCTGGGCCCTCACTGAAGAGGGGTTGTTGATCTTCCTCTTCTTCTCCTGGCAGTTCCTGAGATTTGCAACTTGTCTGCCCCCTTGTTTTCTTTGAAAGTCAAACAAAATTGGCCTCCAGCTTAACAAAATAGGAGGAGGAGTGATATTCCTCCTTAATCCAGAGGCAGACAGAAGGACAGAGGGACAGACAGACACACTTTAAAATAATGAAAATAAATCTTGTATGGGGGTGATCCATGAGGTTATCCTAGGTCTCGTTCAAGAAGGTCAAGTGAAAACACTAGCAGCGGAAGTCCTCAGTGATATAATCCGTCTCATGGGGGAGCCTCATACTGCAGAGGAAAATAGCTGCCCTTGTGCAGAGAACCCTAACGGACATAGCTTCTTAAGAGGAAGTGCACAAAATTCACTGACCTGGAAGTCCGATCAAATGGCGTAACTAAACAGAATTTATTAGATATTTCATTCTGTTGTCAGCCATGATGAAGTCAAAAGAGAGAAGTGAAATGAAGGGAGAGATTTAGTTTTGAATATTACTACTGAAAGTTTATGCATAGAAAGTTCCAGCTTTCTTATGAACCATTGCTAGTACAACTTCAAGTTGACTGGGGAGGAGGAGGAAAAAGTTCACTTACAATCAAAGTGATAGCTAATTTCTGCTTATAAACCATAGTTCGTTAAACTCCTTTAAAGATGCCAAGTATATCGCTGGGCAGTGGTGGCACACACCCCATTAATCCCAGCACTCGGGAAGTAGAAGCAGGTGAATATCTGTGAGTTCGAGGCCAACCTGGTCTACATGAGCTAGTTCTGGGACAGTCCCCAAAGTTACAGAGAAACCCTGTCTTCTATAAACCAAAAAAAAAAGCCAAGTATGAGCTAGGCAGTGGTGGGACATGCCCTTAATCCCAGCACTCGGGAGGCAGAAGCAAGTGGATCTTTGTGAGTTTGAGGCCAGCCTAGTCTATAAAAGTTAGTACCAGGACAGAGAAACCCTGTCTGGAAAAAACAAAAATGAAAACAAAAACAAAATGCCAATTATGGTCATTATTATAATGTCTATGCTGAACAACTTTTTAAAACTATCTTTTTTTTTAAAATTCACTTTGGGTGTCCTAGTCCATGGAACAGTACTGTACACATTTAGGATGGAACTCCTCTCCATCTCAATCAGTCTGACCTAAATGATTTCTTACAGGCATGCACAGAAATGTGTTTCCATGGTGATTTGAAATGCCATCAAGTTGAACCACTATCTCCACCCCTTATCAACTTGACACCCAAATACATCATTTATTCCCCAACAAAATATTTTTATTGATAGTTTGGAAATTTCCACATAATGCAACATGTTCTTACTACATCATTAACAAAAGGTAATAAATAAACTGCCCATGCAGGGTTGGCCACCTGTCCCAAATGCCACTGACGTTCTTCTCTGTACTTTCTGACTACAGAAATAGGATAGACTGTTGATAGCTTCGGAAGAAAATCTCAGCTCCTTTAATTTAGACAGGGAAGTCTCTTCGTGGAAGAGCAAGAACCTTTGCTATTTCACTTCTTAAACATATTTTCCCTATCCCAAATGAAAAAAAAGAAAACAATACTTATCAAGATCTAATTTCAAACATGAACCACATAAAATCAACCAAATTTCATTATTTCAAAAATCTCTCATCTATTTTGAATTAACTCAATTCCAAGCACGGCAGAGTTTTTCCTCCATTCTGTATTCCTCATGTGATATATGATCTGTCTCTTCTTTTAGATACTTAAAAATCATCTGATGTTTTATAACTATTTTATGTCTTGCATCCTTAACTAGAATTAATGAAGTTGATGATCATGCAGACATTTATATAAAACCTGAATTTTATATTCTACTACAGCTTTCATTCTAATATCCAAAGCTCAATGGGCATAAGAAATGAAAAAAATGTGTCTTATAAAGGACAAAAGAAAAATATTCAAAATTCAGTCATCAATAAAACATTCTCATCTTTATTCCTGTAATAAACAACAGTGATTTCAGGACCTGAGATTATGAAAACCAAAACAATCCAAGTAAGAATGTATGATTTACATTCTGCTAAAAATACATTCAGGGACTTCCAACCAAATGTGTTCTTTCTTTCTGAACTGAATTTTGGTTATTTTAATTTTAGAAACAATGTCACCTATATTGTAAATATTCACTGGATAAAACAAAAATATTGTTATCAAGATACATGCAATTCTATTCTACATCTTTGAATAAGAACGTTTTATTCCATTGCAAGCATATCGTAGCAAAATAAAGATAATGCTAACACCAAGGCTACCCCAGAAATGGAAAATAACATGTATAAGGCCTTCCTCCTGTTTCTATATATTGATCTATCTGTGAACCATTTGTGTTGCTGAAATCATCTTACACCAACTTGAGATAATGTTGACATCAAGAATATCTGACAGACAGAAAGAACTGGAAAGAATTCAGTAGAGGTGGCAGCACCTTTTCCATAGCCATTAATTAATTCTTGACTCTAGTATTATAAAGTAATATTTTTACTAAGATAAATATACTTGTAAAGAGGATTTTTTTAACTTTCGTACTATACTTCAGCTTTGCAAAGTGCCCAAATGCTTGGTTATCAGCCAATGACATTAATGGGGACTGTAGAACTTGATTAAGACTACTAAGTGAGTTCAAGATCAGATTGACTTGCATAAGACCTTGGCTCACAAACTCAAAGGTGGGGAATACAGTTGAGTGGTAGAGAGCTCAATGCTCTTTTCCTCATTCTTTTGTCTTCTTTGTAGCCTAAAGTGAGCAGCTGCTTCCA
>LOJH01049325.1:0-12878 GCA_001685095.1 Ellobius talpinus
TTTCTTTATTAACCAATGAAAATAACACATAGACAGATGACCCTCCTACATCAGCTACTGGCAATAGTGTTTTGTATCAGAGGGATAATTCTATGAATTAACTCTCTTATTATGCCTACCAAATAAGCAATAGGTATGTGTTTAAGGCTTTTCCTTGTCTATTCCAATGATACAAGGCATGTCTACTTTTAGTGACAATTTCTTAGGCATAATAACTGAAGCATGGGACTCTCTTTTCAACTGGCCATCTCTGATATGGAATGGATGGAGATGGGGACCAGAATTGCCAACACTTATGTTTGTTGGTGTAAGAGCAACAGAATCTATCACCATCCAAAGGGTCCTCCCTTCACCATCATCTTAAAACAGAGAACCCTGCCTGACAAATGGTTAACCCCAGGTTCCAGAATCCTGAGTTGTGGAAGGAAGATGTAAGCGAACCAGATCTACAGGAGGCAGGTTCTGAACCTGGCTGCTATGTATCTGACTCAGCTTGCCTCACTCCAGCTGACAAGCTTGAGTAGCTTGTAGGAGAAATAAGAGTGAAGCTTGATAAGCCGATTTATATTTAGATAGAACAATACTTAAAGGTTGCAAAATATTCAATCCTACCCAGCCCTTAGTCAGGAAATGTCTCCCTGCCACTTAGACTAATCTGACCTGCTTAACACTATTCAATTGTCTAAATCCTATGGGGTAGAAAAGCAGGAGGAAGAAAGTAGACATCCAGAAATTTATGGTCCATTAGAGGCTACTGAGTATCTGGCTATTTTTTGAAGAGAAAATATATAATTTTTTATGTAGAAAGTCCCTACAGATGAATCCCTGATTTTAAGGTTTGATGGGTACCCTTTCATGGAGAGGATGAGGGGCAATGTTCACCACCTGCCAGAAGGAGCTTTCAGGGGGCATAGCTCCAACATATGTAAGATTAGGGAAGCAGGATAAGTCACCCCATATCCACCTGCTCTAGTGAGTCAGTACAGACAAAGTAGAAGAGAAAGATAGAGTCTTTGTATCACAAATTCAGGGTTATTCTCCCAGCTTGTACCCACAAAATAAGTGCTTCTGGTCTGAGGAGTCTATCTCCTTTTGGGGGAGAGTTTTAAACATTACCATAGGCATTACAAGTGTTATAAAAAATTAGTGGCATAAAAGTAATCTTTAATATCAGGCTCATCAGTCAAGAAAGCCGGAAATACAGTCTACCTTGAAGCTGACCAGTTATAAGTCTGGCTTTGCTTTATTTATTTTTTTAATAATAATTGATGTTGTAAGATGAAGATTAACCCCATCGTATGATTTTTAGGTCTCAAAATAAAACTGGTAACAGTACTTTTAATGATAACAATATTATCACTAAAATAAAGAAAATAATTATTTTAATAAAATTTATAAAAAAACAGCACTTTTAAATTTTGAGTTAAAATTGTAATTTCTCCAGTACTTTAACTACTTTTTTGTTTTAAACACTCTCAACTTTTAGGCTTTAAAACAACACAATGATAAAATGTCAGACATTCATAAACCTAAGTCTACTCAGCTAATAAAAGGGCAAGGTAGGCTTCCTAACTCTGACAGATTTCAATGTAAATGCACTTAATCACTGGATTAACCACTTTGCAATGGAATTTATTTTGATTCCTTAGTCAGAACCCAAGAATCACAAATTTTAGAGTTCTACACCATATCTACAGTCAAGTCTTCTAGTTGGAGCAGATTCAGGAAGCTGGTGTGAGGGTGGGCCTGGTGGGCACCTAGACACAAAACTATTCCTATTGGCCCACCTTCTTCCTCCATGTGAATTGCTCCTTCTCAAGGCAGGTCCACCCCAGAGATGGGTAAACATCACCTCTACCATCTTACAAGTTCAGTATCGATCTCCCTAGGCCAGGGATTCTGCAGCTACAAGAGTCACTCGAACAAAACTGGGGATGTAAGGTGGAGCAGTTGGATTAGGGAGCACAGGGAATCCCTGGGGCATTAGTCACCCTATCATCGTTACATAAAATAATTACTCTATCTGAATTTTGCAATTATCTTTCTAAATTAGCAACCTAGTATCCCTCTTCCAAGACACAAATCACAAAGGAAGAAAATTCTCACTGAGGGAAAAATGAGACAGTGAAGATGAGCTTTGCCCATACCCACATTATCCTACCTCTTCGAGTCTGGATATTCAGAGGTGACTGAAGCTGAGCAGTCAGAGAAGACTTCAGCTCTCAGCTTAATTAGTGCCAGAGAGAAGGTATGAGTGAGTGGGTGGATTACTTTATTTATATTAGGCTAAAAAAACCCACACAATTTCTTAAAGGAAGCATTGTCATACCCCAAAGTAATAATCAATATTAATTTGATTTTTTTACTTACAAACCCAGTACCAAATGCTTACAAATGTTCCCCAAATAACATTCATAATTAAAAAAACCAATATTTTCCCCACCAAGTGACATTTAAAAAAATACAATATTTGGAATGCTCTAACATTTCAGCACATACAACTTGCAGTGACTTCACATAGACTGCAGTGGCTCTGGACTGTTTAACAAACAACAAATACAGCTTTACTCAATAGCAATTCCTTTCGACATGCCAAAATAAAGCTCCTCACTCACCTAGCGAAGTCTAGAGTATCAGCACGAATTTGACTCTGTCTCCTCCAGTCAGGTTTGACTCTCAGTAAGTTTCCAAATCTATCCTGAAGCAATTTAGCTCTGTGCTGCTGCCACAGGCTAGTGGTTTTTGCAGCTGCAAGGACCATCAGAACTTCTGAGACCTTGCCTGGGGATGTGCAGCTCTGTCAACTTCAGTGAGCACCCGAAGCTTCCAGATGGGACATGCGACTTAAACCTGCACTAAGCAAGTTTCGGAAGCCCCAGGCTGCATTCCTGAAGCCTGGGTGTGTTTGTGGGTTTCTCCACTAGATTCTACTGCACTGGTGCATGGGACTCCAGAGAGCCATCCTCATGTGGAAAACTAAAAGAGGACTCTGGGAGTGAATTATATTCTTAGACAATGTAACCAGTAGTTCCCATCTTCATCGTGGACTTTTCATAATGAAATTTCTTATTGTCTTTGAAAGCCAAATTCCAAATGCTGATGTCTGATTATACCCAGACAGGCCCGAAGATGAGACCAAAGTTAAGAATCATCTCTAGGAACGAACAACTCTACTCGTTTGTAAGATTAAACTTGGCAGGAAGAAGTAAAGAAAATATGCTGAATTCCTGTTATATTCTAAGCATTATCTGAGTGTTAAACCAAGCTAGTCTCAGAGTTGTGTAATTATCCCCATGTCCCAAGTGTGTAAACGCTCAGATTTAGAGACGTTCCCAAATTTTACTGATAGTATATGTTAAGATCTAATACAAAAGTGATCTATGTGTCTTGTTGCAAAAAATCAATGTTCCATCCTCACCCAGTCTATCATTCTAAGCTCCAAGAACAGATCTTTAAACTGCTCACAGAGAAGAGACAGTTAATTCATTTAATGGACTTGGAAGAAGTCTCAGGGGCAGCTCTCGGTTGAATTCACTGAGTATTGCTGAGGATCATAGTGACTGGGAAAGTTTGGTTCTAATGATAAGGTAATTCTCACTTGGGTCCTGTAGCAAGATCTCAATTTGAACATGACAACATGACAAAAAAGATGACTTTAATTTTAATAAAGCCAACCCATAGGAAGGATTACATGTGGGAACAAATTAAAACTAAAAACTGGGACTTGCACACATGCAAAGTTTGTTTTAATAGTATAAGGTGTGCATGCAGTGACCAATAGCACATGAGCTTAACCAAATGGCCCCTGACAACCCAGAGCAGGGTGGATGTGGGTGGGTAAGCAGAGGGTGATGAGAGAAGGGGGAGGAAGAAGGCCCAGGTACAGAGGAAAGCATACTGGAGACTGCCCTGCTTGGTGCCCCAAGCTTCTGCTTCCTCAGACTATAACTTTTTGAAGTTTCGTAAGCAAAAGTCTCTGCAGATATCACCACAGCAACCTTTATATCCAAAACTATCAGAAATTTGTTCCTTGTCAGAAGGAACTTAGGTCCTTGTTGGGTAGGAACAATGCTTGTTCCAGATTGTTGCTCTGATGGCCTGACATGTCCACCAGACAATAGTAACATTTGGTGGTTATCAATAAAGGGAACTTAAGCAGTGGGAAGTTCATGGAGACTGCCCAAGGGTATTAGTCCTGTAGGATCCCTTACTGATTACATAGCCCAGCAAAACTATGACCAATAAACTGTCTTCTTTCAAAGTCCAACTTTTATAATATACGAAACAGATCTCAATAGATATGTTATATGTTTAAAAGTCAGGACTTACCTTCTGTACAATGCTTTTGAAAAAGGCATAGTATTTATGCCTTTTCAGGTCTGATTACTGGCCTCTACCTCATTTTTAAAAAATTAATTCTTGTGTAAAATGCATTGGATAGCATGAAATACTTAACCCAAATGATCTTGTGTAGCTAACTAGGTAGTTACTGTAGGCCACATGTCACCCCCATAAGTGAGCAAGTGCTTTGATTCTGATTCTTTAAGATGGGAAGCAGAAGCCAAGAGAATTTTTAGTTACTCAAGGAACACAGCTAGTAAGAGGTGGAGCTGAAAGTTGAACTCCAGCTTTCTGACTACAGAGACTATAATTTCATGCTAAGCAAGTAAGACAAGGAGGAGAGACTGAACACGAAGGACACAGAACAATGAACTGGTGAAGTTCCGAGAGACATCAGGCTATGGAAGACTTTCCAAGTTTTATGTGAATAGTGGAATTCAGTGCAAGGCTGGCTATAAATGCTTAATTCAGTATGGATGTGAGGCCCCAAAGTCTTCCTGACATGGCCACTTTTACAAAAAGAAACACAATTTCAAAAGAGTCATATGACCGAGAAGGACTATAATATCCAGGGGAAAAACCTAACTTTCTGTGGCCATATTAGTTTAGGAGTCCCATGGCTATAGGAGCAGTGGAGTCTTTCAGGGGCAAATTCATTAGCATGTCTGTGAACAGTATTCATTCTATGTGGTTGCCAAGCTCTAGGGACTGTCTGGATGATAACTGTCCCCAAAGCAGTTCCCAGACATGGTGAATCGTCCACTAAAGGCCAGGCAGGCTTAAGCATCCAGTAGAGTGAGTAACTTTTACTTCTGATACTGCCGTGATTTTAGTACAGTTTAAAATTTATTTATCCTTTCATTCCATGATCTGTAAAGGGGTGACAATAGCATTCACCTTACAAGTTTACATGAGAAATAAAATAGAAAAGTAGGCAAAACAGAAGACAGTAATCATTTAATTAATGCTGTCACCATTGCCTGGTGGCGAGTACAGACGAGGTGATTCATCATGCCTAATGCAGTTTTTGGATTATTTTGTTGCCCTTAAACACACATGAAATGCATTATGTACATACACTTTCCCAAGAGACTAGGCCTAAAGATGCCAGACTATCAATGTATAGTAGGCACTGGAAGAAGTCTTACTTGAAATTCATCTTCTGAAAACATTACCTTTATTTATGGACCCTGTACTTAGATAGCCAAATAGCTTACACAGCATCAGAGAAGAGATCTTCTTTTCATGGCTTGCAGCATCTCACACATATATTAGTTGCATTTCAGTACACCTGGCATTCTTAAAATGGTATATAGATGGTATAAACCTCAGATTCATTTTTGCATAATGGCTATATAATAAGGATAAACTAACATAATGGTTATAGCAACAGCACTTAATTTATTATGTTTAAATCTTGTTTTTCCATCATATAGCTATGACTTTGAATATTTTTAAACCTATTTGTAATGTGGGAAAAACATACACATGCAAATGTTATGCGACAGCATAAGAGAGATACAGTCAACACAGTATCTGAATACAGTAAATTCTCAAAAAAAATGGTAGCATAATATTTTTGCAACAGTCATGAATTGGGCAAGCTTATTGGCCTGGGTTTATTTTCAATTAAAAAAAACTTCACTGTGCTCCTGCCAAGTATTTTCACTCTACTATCTTCTTTGAACACTAGATAAAGAAAACCAATTGAAAAAACTAATCTTCTCCAACAAAGGCTCTGCATTTCACTGTGTGCGACCCTACAAGAGAGCCTCCCAGAGCATATCTCTATTGTGGAAGGTGGGGCCATTATCAACCTCTCTGCAATCATCTTACAGGTGAGAATGTGAAGAAGGAAGATAAACATGCAAGGGGTGGAGTTAAATTTGATTAGAAATGAATCAGCCCATCCCACAGAAGACAGCACCCAAGCTCTAGCATCTAAGCTATATAAGGATCACTGTCCCAATCTATCAACACCCTGCAAGCTGCATCAGGCCTTATCCTATTTTTTCCTTTGGTGAACCAGGTGAGAAGAATTTAAATGTATGGTACTTGGTGCTCTTGGGCCAAATATTGTGAGCTGAATCTGAGCTTGGGTGTAGACAGTACTGTATTTTGCTACTTTTCCTTTTGTTGTTGCTTCTTTTATTTTTGGTTTGCTGTTTGTTTGGTTAATTTAGTTTACACTTGAGTCTTTAGAAATCACTGTCTTTATTGAGGAGAATAAATCCAGTAGAAGTCTGTCTTTGTCTAGGCCAGAGGTTCTCAATCTATTGGTCTTGATCCCTTTGGGGGGGTCAAACAACCTTTTCATGGGGGTCTCATATCAGATACCTGCATATCAGATATTTACATTATGATCCATAACAATAGCAAAATTATAGTTATGGAGTAGCAACAAAAATAATGTTGTGGCTGGAGGTCACCACAACATGAGGAACTGTATTAAAGGGTCATAACTCTGGGAAGATTGAAAACCAGTGTTTTAGACCATCTCTTATTCTCCCTAATTTAACCACATACCATCTTTCTGGGGCATGTGAAAGAGACTGGTATTACAGTGTAGTTTCTTTGTGGTTCACTTTTGGTTTGGAGAGTGTTGGGATCTAGTTCTCCACTTTCAACTTCTTACCTGGATTGCTAACATTTGGAAGGAACGGTGTTTACTTGAGGGTTGATGTTTTGACAGTTTCTGTTCTAAGGGCTGTTCTAGCTCTAGGCTCTAGAGTACCAAGGTATTATTGACACACTTTGCCCATTTTCAATTCTCCATGGTATTTTGGGGTCTAGTTTGCTTTCTGATGAACAAAAATGATTTAAATGTTAAGGTATCTGTTACTTTTGCCCCAGCTGGGAATGGTGAAAGCAAGGGAGATTAGGAGTCAATTGCCAAGCTTGGCTACAAAGCAACTTTTTGAGGCCAGAATGAGCTACATGAGATCCTGTCTCAAAAAGAAAACAAAAAGGACTGAAGAAAAGACAGAAGGAAGGGAAAGGAAAGGGGAAAAAAGAAAAGAAAAAATAGCCTGAGCTCTGAACAAGTAAAGCGCCTGTCATATGAACACAAAGACCTGCATTCAGACACAGAGCACCTATGGAAAAGCAAGGTGTGGTAGCACGTGTTTGTAGCCAGTGCTGACGTAAGGACAGAAACAGGTGGCTCTGTAGAACTCATTTGCTAGCCAATCTGGCCAAATCAATGAGCTCCAGGTTCATTGAGAGACCTTGTCTCAGACATAAGGTGGAGGGCTGGGAAAACGGCTCAGTGTCTAAAGAACTTATGATACAAGTGTGGAGACCCAAATTCAAATGCCCAGATCCCACATAAAGCTAGGCACAGTAGTGCACATGGGAAATCCTAATGTTCCATCCGGCAACACAGTGATGAACAACACACAAAAAAGGAAACCATGACTCAAAAAATGTGGAAAGTGACGAGCTACACCTGAGGTTGTCCTCTGATCTCCACGCTTGCACTGTGGTACATGTGTGCCTGTTTTCATGAACACATACAAACACACACACGCACGAATTCACTCACATATAAAGAAAAGATATAAACAATGTGAATGATGATTTGCGCAAATATATGTGTATCTGTCCTCAAACACAAAATGTGCATACACACTCAACACAAACATATAGATGTATCACACTCATGCCAGGAAAGAAAAAAAAACAAAAGAGAGAGAAAATAAAAGAATAGGCAAGGAGAGGCATGGAGAAGAAGAGAAAAGGGTAGGAGAAAACAGAAGAGACTAGACAAACTGGGGCTGTGGTGTCTATGTGGTACTGGGAGCTTTTGAAGCCCAGAGTAACACCTAGGACACAAAAATACTCAAAGAAATATCATAAAAAGAATATATTCATAAGATAAATATTATGGAGACCTGAGATCATCCTAAGTTTTCATTGTGTTGATTGATGCTACAAAAATCCTGAGCCATACTTACACGTTGAGGTTGATGAAAGAAAAGAGGTTTTAAAAATTACTTTGTCAGCAGTTCTCAACCCATAGGTCACGACCCTTTCACAGGGGTCACACATAGGATATCCTACATATATTTACACTATGATTCAAAACAGTAGCAAAATTACAGATATAAAGTAGCAATGAAAATAAGCATATTTGAGGGTTACTACAACACGAGGAACTATACTAAAGAATCTTAGCATTAGAAAGGTTGAAAACCACTGCATATATTAAAATAAGATCTGTTGATAAATTAAATAAAAGAAAATTAGTTCTCTATGTCTCTTTATTTATCTCTGTTTCCTTCTCTCTCTCTAGGTTCATTTAACCTTGGGGGAAAAAGATGACAGACCTCTTAAGAAGTGTTGTCACCGTCATTGATATATTCTATAAATACACCAAGCAAGATGGAGAATGTGGCACACTGAGCAAGGATGAGCTAAAGGAACTTCTGGAGAAAGAGTTTCGCCCAATTCTGAAGGTACATGCCAAGTCTGAAGGCTGTTGGGGTCTGTACATGTTCTAGGACCAAGATTGGTGGAAAGTGCACAGCCCCAGCTGATTTTGAGAAAATCCAAGTAATATTCTTTTGAGCTAGGTTATTGTAAATCTATTGAATCAGCGTATATATTTTAAAGACAAATGTTTCTTCAATACATTCCTGTGCCCTTCCTCCTTAAAGAATCCAACTTTCTCATGTACTCAGGCTTCCCATTCCAAGAAAATAAATAAAATAGTGCTAAGAAATTAACTAATTGATTATTTTAACAAATGAGTAACAATGTCATCTTCACCCACAGATCACAATAGTCTTTATTTTCCATTAACTTTTCATATACTCTAGGTTCTATTAACCTAAAGTAATACTCAGATAAATTAAAATTATATAACACAATATTTATACAAGGTGCTACTGGGGTATTTTAGCTGAAAATGAAGCTGGGCTAACCAAGTTATCCTTGGTGTGTCTCTCATATTCAGAATCCAGATGATCCAGATACAGTAGATGTCATCATGCATATGCTGGATCGAGATCATGACCGAAGACTAGACTTTACTGAGTTTCTTCTGATGGTGTTCAAACTGGCTATGGCCTGCAACAAGGTTCTTGGAAAAGAATACTGTAAAGCTTCAGGGTCAAAGAAGCGTAGGCATGGTCATCAACGTCAAAAGGAAGAAAGTGAAACAGAAGAGGAAGAAGAGATACCAAGACAGAAATCAGGTTTCAGACGTTCAAGTTGGAGTGAGGGAGAGGAGCATGGACATAGTTCTGGGAGCTCATGGGGAACTGCAAAACCTCGACATAGGTCCAACTCTAGGAGGTTGGAAAGGCAAAGTGAATTATCCAGCTCAGAGGAACCCAGGAGAAAACACCATGGGTCTGGCTCTGGTCAATCTTGGAACAGTAACAAAGAGAGACATGGTTCCAGCTCTGAAGAGTTAGAAGAAAAAAGAAACAAGTCACATGGTAGGTCCTCTAGAGAAGCATATGAATCTAGATCTAGGTTAAACAGTCAGGGAAGGGAAGGTCATAGTGGATTGTCACATGGACTGGAGAAGAGCAAACATGAATCAAATTCTACTCAGTCAAGAAAGGGTGGAGAACAAAAGCTTGGGCCTAGCTCTGCAAGTTCAGAAAACAGCAAAACACAAAGTCATGCATGTGGTTATAGCAATTCTAGTGGATGTTGCAGACCACAAAGTACTTCAAGTTCTTGTCAGGCAAGTACATCTGGGAGGCAAGGAAATCAGTCTTGCTCTACCCAGTCAAGATGTCAATCAGGAACTAGTGGAGGACAAGGCTATGGATGTGTCTCTGGAGGTCAGTCCTCTAGATGTTGTCAAACTGAACCTAGATCCTACAGCCAGTCTTCTAGTCAGAGAGGGTATGGATGTGGTCAGTCAGAGCACTGTGGAAGGCAGCAGAGCACGAGCTCACATCATTCATCATGCTGTGGATCTGGAGCAACCCAATATTCTGGTTATGGTCAACACGGAACCAGTTCCTGTGGACACTCTTCAAACTCTCATCAGAAGGGGTGTTGTTCAAATGAATATTCCAAATGTGGTCATCATGGGTCTGGTTCAGGGCAGCCATCCTGCTGTGAACAACCTGGAACAAATTCAAGACAGTCCTCTGGCTTTAAACAACATGGGCATGGATCAGGTCAGTCTTGCTGTGGCCAGCATGGTACTGCATCAGGTCAATCCTCAGGTTGTGGTCAACATGGGCAGCATGCATCTGGTTCAGGTCAGTTGTCTGGTTGCAGTGACCAAAGGTCTGGTTCTGGTCAATCACCTAGCTCTTGGCATCATGGGTCATCAGGCTCAGGTCAGTCATCTAGCTCTGGGCACCATGGATCTGGTTCTGGTCAGTTATCTAGTTCTGGGCAGCATGAGTCTGGCTCAGGTCAGTCATATGGCTATGGAAGACAGGGATCTGGATCTGGTCAGTCATCTAGCACTTGGAAACATGGATCTGGTTCAGGTCAGTCATCAAGCTCTGGGCAGCATGGGTCTCACTCAGGTCAGTCATCAAGCTCTGGGCAGCATGGGTCTCTCTCAGGTCAGTCATCAAGCTCTTGGCAGCATGGGTCTCACTCAGGTCAATCATCAAGCTCTTGGCAGCATGGGTCTCACTCAGGTCAGTCATCAAGCTCTTGGCAGCATGGGTCTCACTCAGGTCAGTCATCAAGCTCTGGGCAGCATGGGTCTCACTCAGGTCAGTCATCTAGCTCTGGGCAGCATGGGTCTCATTCGGGTCAGTCAACTGGTTATAGGGGCCATGGGCCTGGTTCAGGTCAGTCATCTAGTGCTGGGCAGTATGAATCTGGCCCAGGTGAGTCATCTGGGTATGGAGAACATCGATCTGGTTCAAGTCATTCAGCTAGTTCTTGGCAGAACAGGTCTCATTCAGGACAGTCATCTGGCATTGGACAGCAAGGGTCTGGATATGGTCAGTCATCTCCATATGGGTTTGGCCCAAGTCAGTCTTCTGGATACGGGAGAAATGGGTCTGGCTCTAATAAGTCATTTGGCTCAGGGCAGGGGGAGTATGGACATGAGGAAGTTCATCATGGAGAATCAAGCTTGAAAGGTCATGGAAGACAGGGAACACCCATAAGACAGTCTGGGGACAGCATTAGACAGCCTCAGTCTAGACAAGAACAGCCCTCAAATTCAGGGCCTTCAAGAAGTCCCAGAAGGACACCTGTCCACAGTGAATCCAGTGAAAGTGAGGAACACACAGTAGTTTCTAGGAGACAATCGGGATCTCCTCAGGGTCATGGTGGACACCAGCAGGGAGAGTCTGGGTCTGCAGCTCATGGCAGACAGGAAAATCCTAAGAGGCAACGTGGGGACAGCAGTAGACAGCCTCAGTCTGGGCATGAGCAGCCATCACATACTGGCTCTCAGGGAAGACCCAGAGGGGCACCAGTTCACCCTGAGTACAGTGAAGGTGAAGAACATTCGGTAGTTTCAGGAAGAAGCTCAGGATCTCCTCAGGGTCATGGTGGACGTCAGCATGGAGAATCAGGGTCAGCAGGTCATGGAAGCCAGGGAGGTCCTCAAAGGCAATCTAGGAACAGCAGTAGACAGCCTCAGTCTGGGCATGAACAGCCCTCACATTCAGGGCCTTNAGACAGCCTCAGTCTGGGCATGAGCAGCCATCACATACTGGCTCTCAGGGAAGACCCAGAGGGGCACCAGTTCACCCTGAGTACAGTGAAGGTGAAGAACATTCGGTAGTTTCAGGAAGAAGCTCAGGATCTCCTCAGGGTCATGGTGGACGTCAGCATGGAGAATCAGGGTCAGCAGGTCATGGAAGCCAGGGAGGTCCTCAAAGGCAATCTAGGAACAGCAGTAGACAGCCTCAGTCTGGGCATGAACAGCCCTCACATTCAGGGCCTTCAAGAAGTTCTAGACAGACACCTGTTCACCCCGAGTCCAGTGAGGGTGAGGAACACTCAGTAATTTCTAGGAGACACTCAGAATCTTCTCAGGGTCATGGTGGACATCAGCATGGAGAGTCAGGATCTGTAAGTCAAGGCAGACAGGGAAGTCCTCAGTCACAATCTAGGGACAGCAGTAGACAGCGTCAGTCTGGGCATGAGCAGACCTCACATACTGGCTCTCAGAGAAGACCCAGAAGGGCGCCTGTTCATCCTGAGTCCAGTGAGGGTGAGGAACACTCAGTAGTTTCTAGGAGACACTCGGGATCTCCTCAGGGTCATGGTGGACATCAGCAGGGAGAATCAGGCTCAGCAGGTCATGGAAGCCAGGGAGGTCCTCGAAGGCAATCTAGGGACAGCAGGAGACAGCCTCAGTCTGGGCATGAGCAGCCCTCACAATCAGGGCCTTCAAGACATCCAAGGCAGACTCCTATTCACACTGAGTCCAGTGATAGTGAGCAACACTCAGTAGTATCACACAGACATTCAGGGTCTCCCTGGGGTCATGGTGGACATCAGCATGGAGAGTCAGGCTCAGAATCTCATGGAAGCCAGGGAAGTAATCAAAGGCAATCTAGAAGACAGCCTCAGTCTGGGCATGAGCAGCC